>CAIGRK010172195.1:8823-23077 GCA_903798315.1 Fraxinus greggii | reverse complement strand
TAAAATTTTGAATTTTTATTTTAAAGGAAATTTTTGAAAAAAAAGAGGGGGCGGGAAATGGGTGCCCCATCTAAGGTGGGATGGGACGGGGGAGTGGCGGGGCGGTGGTGCCCCGCCCTGAACCCGCCATGCTGCTATCTCTAATTGGAACTGGTAGAGGGGGAAAGTTTTTACTACTTGCACCGATCCTCTATTTATTGGAAATCGCAGAAAACCTCCCGTTTGAAACCTTTTGTGCAGAAAACCCTCTGCCGTCGAGATCCGTCAGATTTGCCGTTAAAAACAGTAAAAAATGGCAAAATTCGAAAGAAATAATTGCAATTTCAGTACCCTAACTTTTTTTTTTTACAAATTAAATTAAAATTTTTATATGTGCCACCTACCATCCGAAATCTTTAAAACTTTATTTTCCACCCATCTCACCCCACTTCACCCACCCCTTTTATGTGTTTTATTCTTCCCCATGTCAAAGACGGACTTCCAAATTTAGGAGAAAAAATTTGATCTGAATTCGGATTCTTAAATAATCACCTCACATATAAACAAGAGGAAGTGGGTGCATTTCGTATTCCAAAATTCAAGATATCTTTTGGGCAGATTAATAATGCCCTCTCTGGTTAATTAAAGCATCCAACCATGCACTCTAGCAACTTCCATCCCAATGTCCGCATCAAATCCACCCAAAAACAACACAATTTCAAGCCAAAACTGCGAACTGGTGAACACTTTTCTTGCCGACAACCCTACTTCCGGCGACACCCATGGTCGTGCAACACCATCGGCGGTTAACCGTAATCTAGACGACCCTAAACATGGCCTAACATCAACTATGTTCTGTCCAAAATTGATGGGTCCCAAGTGCTTCAATCTATAAATTCATAGGGGAAATGCATAATCAAGGCCAAACAAACTTGGGCGTGCAAACAATTGATCCAATGCAGCCATTAAATTCGATCTCAATTAATTGAAGGGACTGTGAGATGGGTGGCTGTGGTTTGACGACGGCGGCGGCGGCGATTTATAGTGCGTCTCGTGTGAGATATGTGGTGGAATTTTAAAGGAGAGAATCTTTTTATTTTTTGGTTATTTTATTTTTAGGGAAGAAGATAGGGTCGGGTGAAAAATAAAATTTTAAAGATTCGGGATGAGAGGTGACAAATATAAAAATTTTGGATTTAATTTGTTAAAAAAAAAAAAAAAATTGGGTACTAAAATTTTTTACTGTTTTTAATGGCAGATCTGATGAATCTTAACAACAGGGGGTTTTTCGCACAAAAGGTTTCAAATAGGGAGTTTTTTGCGATTTCTAATAGGTAGGGGGTATATCGCAATTGGAAACATTTTTAGGGGGGTTTTCTGCTATTAATCCGGGTCATTCGACATCAAAAATGGGTATGTGTGATATCAATGCACCAACTTGAGAGGAGAGTTAGAATAGCAAAGTTAAAGTATCTCCAAGAGACTCTTNGGAGTTTTTTGCGATTTCTAATAGGTAGGGGGTATATCGCAATTGGAAACATTTTTAGGGGGGTTTTCTGCTATTAATCCGGGTCATTCGACATCAAAAATGGGTATGTGTGATATCAATGCACCAACTTGAGAGGAGAGTTAGAATAGCAAAGTTAAAGTATCTCCAAGAGACTCTTTAAACATGAAATGCTCTCTATTTTAAAGAGTCAACATTTAAAATCATACTCCAAGAGACTCTTTAAATTAATATTTTAGTTTAGAGTGTGGGTTTGAATCTCCAAATTTGGTGAGCCAAACTTACTCTCTATACTTCAATGCATTCAAAGTGTTTTAATTTTCAATGTAGGAAAACAATAAAATAATCTAAGGAAAGATTAGTTAAAATAAAAGATAAACAAAAATAATAAATATTTTTTGGGAGTACTAAAATTAAGTGTTAAATATAAAGAGCTTGTTGAACTTCAAAATTTTAACTCTCTAAATTTATAGAGACTCTCCAAATGATAGAATATGCTCTTTAAAAATAGAGAGTCTGTTGGAAATGTTCTTAGAATAGGAGATTATAAAAATATTTCCTTCGAGCATATATCCTTGTCTATTTAGGAATTAATATTTTTCCTCTTTGTTTCTTTTCCTTCTTTAGATTTTACTCCTATATATTGGATTGATTATAAAATCAATCATTCAGCCTAAATTTCAAGTTGTTGGAATGATGAAGGTAATTTTTTATGTCATATGAGTTCCATGATATGCTTTTGCCTTCTGGAACTTGCAGTTAACTTTTGCAGTTTTGAACATTTTAGGATGGACTAAGTCACATGCTAAAAGGTCCTGGTAAATACTTGATTGAATAAATTCAGAGAAAAACTACCTTTTTGCACTATGAAAATTCTTGGTCCTATTTGCCGTCGGTATGTCGCCAACCTAATTTTCCCAATTTGTTAGTTCTTTGTCAATGCTATGTAGAGTTAATTACAATGTTCTGGTGGATGAAAAATCAAGGATTTTCTGTGATTCTTTATTTCATATAATGCTGGTTTTGTAACTTCCATTGTGGTGGAAGGCTAGGTTTGACCAAATGTGTTTTTGCTAATATGATAATAAAATTCGCAGCCATCCTTATAGATTTCCCATTCGCACGCGCTTTAATGATGTTGGGGCCGTATGAGATGCTACTTATGAGTTTTTAAGGACAGAGTGACGTGTGAAGGGGAAGTAATAAAGTTTCTTACAAATAGAAATGGGAAAATTGTTTAATGAAAATCGTGATTCTCCTAACAATACAACGTGATGCATTCTGTTTTATCTGTGGGAATACTATTGATCTATTCATTTGCCTTGTCATTGTGCTGTAGGTTCAGAATGCCGATGATAATATTTATCCTGGAAATGTGGTACCCACTCTGGTATTCATACTTCAGGAAAAGGGCATTATTGTCCTAAATAATGAGCAAGGCTTTTCCGCTGAGAACATCAGAGCACTCTGCGATGTTGGAAATTCTACAAAGAAATCACATTTGGGATATATTGGAAAGAAAGGCATTGGCTTCAAATCCGTGTTCCGGGTATGTTCCCTTGCGTCTTTTAACCTGCTGATTTATTTTATTTGTTATTATTTTTTCTTTTTTTGGCACATAAATGTTTTCATTTTAATGGAAGAGAAGTTTTTAGAAATAAACTGAAAGGGACATGGTAGTCCAGAAAAAAACATTTAAAGATGTAATGGAATCAAAGGTATAAACATGGAACTCAGTATTACGGCTCTCAAACATAGTGATTACTTAGTTTTTCTTTTGTAGCGCTATTTTGTTAGTGTACTGATGGTTCTCGTTTTCACTTTATGAAGGTGAGATTCACTGGTGCTTGTGTAATTTCATGACTTTCCTTGACTTTAGAAGTTTTATAACTGCCTTTCTGCAAGTTGGTTTGATGTATAACTGCCCTTTTACGAGTTGGTTTGATAATAGACATTTCTTCTTCCCTTGCATAATTACGATAGAAATTACTACAAGAAAGTATTTATTTAGACTTCAAGCAACATTGGAGGATTAGTCTGACTGAGTGGATGATCAACTTTCCCTGAATTATTTTTGTTTCCTTATCTGGCGCAGGTAACGGATGCTCCAGAAATTCATTCTGGTGGATTTCACATTAAGTTTGACATAACTGAGGGACAGATTGGTTTTATTTTGCCAACAGTTGTTCCACCGTGTAATACTGACTTGTATGCCAGGCTTGTGTCTGGTGATGCCGATCAAATCAATATTCACCTTTGGAACACATGTATTGTGCTACCTTTCCAGTCAAAGTCGCTAGAAGCGTGTTTCATGAATAAAATTATATCAATGTTTTCTGATCTTCATCCATCTTTGCTACTATTTCTACGTCATCTTCAATGTATAGAGTTTAAAAACATTCTTGATGATACACTCACTGTTATGAAAAAAGAAGAAGTTGGTAATGGCATTGTTAAGGTTTCTGTTGGGGAGGAGAAAATGACATGGTTTGTTGTATCACAAAAACTGCAGGCTGATGTTATTAGACCAGATGTGCAAACAACAGAAATTTCCATAGCATTTACGCTGCAGGAGACAGAAAATGGAGATTATATCCCACATCTAGACCAACAGCCTGTTTTTGCGTTTCTTCCTCTACGAACATATGGGTTTAAGTTTATTCTCCAAGGCGATTTTGTGTTGCCTTCATCCAGAGAAGAGGTTGATGGGGATAGTCCATGGAATCAGTGGTTAATATCAGAGTTCCCTGGCTTGTTTGTCGGTGCAGAGAGATCTTTTTGTGATCTTCCTTGTTTTAGAGGGAGTCCAGGAAAGGCTGTTTCAGCTTTTATGAACTTTGTTCCTCTTCTAGGTGACGTGCACGGTTTCTTCTCTAGCCTTCCCCGAATGATTATTTCTAAATTACGGGTGTCAAACTGCCTTATTTTGGAAGGCGAAGAGAATGTATGGGTACCTCCATGCAAGGTTCTAAGAAGCTGGAGTCAACAAGATCGGGCTCTTTTACCTGATAGCTTGCTTCGAGAACACCTTGGCCTCGGATTCTTGGATAAGGATATAATTCTGTCAGATTCATTAGCAAGGACTCTCGGTGTGGAGGAGTATGGTCCCAAAGTTCTACTTCGCATTATGTCTTCCTTGTGTTGTTCCAAGAATGGTATAAAATCTATGGGTTTGATTTGGCTGTCTTCTTGGCTCAATGCCATTTATGTCATTTCATCTCATTCTTCTGGGAAAACTTCCCTAAACTCTGGTGCTGGATTAGATCTCTTAGTTAATCTGAGGAAATGTCCATTTATACCTCTTTCAGACGGTACATATAGCTCAGTGGATGAAGGTACAATATGGCTACATTCTGATGCCTTGAGCACCAGGGCCATTGATCATTATAGTGAAGAAACCTTTCCAATTTTGTATGCAAAACTTCGAACTGTGAGTCCTGCTCTTCTTTCTGCAGCAGCTGCAGCTGAAACCTCATGTTTTGACACATTTAGCGTGGAGAATGTTACTAAGATGCTCTACAGAGTTGGTGTCCAAAGGTTATCAGCACATGATATTGTAAAGGTGCATATCCTACCCGCTATCTCTGGTGACAGAGATACATGGGTGGAGGATTTGATGACAGAGTATCTTTCTTTTGTGATGTGTCATCTGCAATCACGTTGCCCCAACTGTTGTACAGAACAGGCAAGCATCATGTCAGAGTTATGCAGTAAAGTTCCAATTTTAACAAATTATGGATACAAACGCCCTATTGAAGTCCCAATCCATTTCAGCAAAGATTTTGGGAATACCATTGACTTGAATAAGTTGTTAAGTGGCACAGATGTCAAATGGCATGAAGTTGACTCTATCTATTTGAACCATCCAGTCACAAAATCTGTATCTGGTGGAATGCTGAAGTGGAGGTGTTTTTTCCAAGACTTGGGCATTACCGATTTTGTGCATATTGTTCAAATAGAGAAGAACATTGTTAATGTATCTGAAGATACAGGTAAGGTGTTGGACAGAGACATGTTATCTACAGGATCAGTTGTCATAGATTGGGAATCTGAAGAGTTGGTTCATTTACTGGCACAACTGTCGTCAAAGAGTGACCGGGAGAAGTGCAGCTACCTCTTGGAGATACTTAACACGTTGTGGGATACTTGTTTCAGTGATAAGGTCACTGGCTACTGCTGTGATGTTTCTGGTGAAAGAAAACCTTTCAAGTCCTCACTGATCAGTATGCTTCATAATTTTCGCTGGATCAATTCAAGTATTGATAATGAGCTTCAATACCCCAAAGATGTCTTTCAGGATTGTGAAGCGGTGCGATTAATTCTGGGTGCTAGTGCTCCTTATGCTGTACCAAAGGTTAGTTTTGATCATTATATGCCGTTGTTTTTCTTTCATGTTGGTAAAAAAGTTCTTTCCCATCTTTTATGTTCTGTATTCATAGCTGGAGAGCACATATTGGTGCTGCTATTCTTAATTTTTCTCCTTAGTTTCATTGACAGCTCAGATTCAATTTTGTATTGCAATACCCTCTAACCTGAGCATTGTGCAGAGTGTTGTCAAATATTCAACTATTTGGTATTTATAACTTCCATTAATCTGGATTTGGATCTCTAAGATTACTTGTAACTGAGGAAATAAATTGATGAGAAAGGAGTTGTTGCCACCTTTCTAAGGGAAAATCATTAAAGTTTTCTTGTCATGCCCTCCTATGATTATGCCCCACATTGACACGAATTTTATATCTTTAACCGCGCACTTTTGTGTTATATGTTAGGTCTTTTTATCACAAAGATGAGTACCAACGTGAACTTTGATTAATGAACTGAAGTATACACTACTATGTCTTCACTCTCTCTAAACAATCTAAAAACTCTTCTATATGGTTTCATAGTGCATTTTTCTGTAGAATGCCTAGATTATGTTATTTATTGACTGATTAATGAACTGAAGTATATACTACTATGTCTTCACTCTCTCCAAACAATCTAAAAACTCTTCTATATGGTTTCATAGTGCATTTTTCTGTAGAATTGCCTAGATTATGTTATTCATTGGCAATCTCCTAAAGTCAAAGTGTTTCTAACAAAAAGACAAAATCAATTGTATATGGGACCACATAATGTGTAACAAAAAATGACAGATTATAAGAAACTTAAGAAGCAAGAAAAACAGCGAGAAACGGAGAAGCGGGAAAGACCAGATCCTATTCTTCAATCTATATTTTATTTCTTGATGAAAACTAGAACCAGAAAAATGAAAACTGAAGTGCTGCAGTGTATATAGCAGCTAGTACAGAATACAATTTATATAGAGAAATTCTCCTAAACTTTCTCAACTAATCAAACTGAAAGAATTAATGTGCTCCTGAACTTATTCAAGAAACAAAGACCAAATGACAAACTCCTCAATAAATTGAAGACTGAAACAACTTACAAATAAAATAAAGATTGACCTAACAATTTCTAAACTAGAATATAATAGCAGCGAGTTTCACTAATTTGTAACACTATCCCTTAGTGCAAACTTGCTATCCACAACACCAAGTGCTCCCCGAAATCCTTCAAATTTAGCTTTGGCATGTGCTTTAGTAAATATATCAGCAATTTGGTCTCTCGTTCGTATTTTCTGCACCTGAATGTCCTGAGTCAAAACCTTTTCTTGAACGAAATTATAATATGCTTTAATGTGTTTTTTGTGGGCATGAAATGATGGATTTCCGGCAAGCTTAATTGCACTTTCATTGTCACATTTAATGGGAACTGAATAGTCCAAAGCAGAAAACATTTCTTGAATAAGCCTCTTAAGCCAAATACACTCGGAGTGGCCATAGTAGCTGTTACATATTCAGCTTCACAACTAGAAAGGGCAACTCAGGTTTGCTTTTTACCGTACCATGAAATTACTGCTGAGCTTGTATTAAAGCAATAACCAGCTGTGGAGCGCCTATCATTACATCACCAGCCCAATCCGCATCAACAAAACCAGTCAAAAGGATTGGTATATGCTGCTTATATCATAACCCATAATTTAGAGTGCCTTTCACGGAGCGAAGAATCCTCTTTGCTGCAATTAAATGACCCTCACGTGGTTTGTCCATTAACTGAGAAATGACTCATATAAATTATACAATGTCAGGCCTTGTGATAGTACAATAGAATAAACTACCAACAAGCTGTCAATAAGGTGTTGCATATTCCAGTAATTTCCCTTCATCTTTAGCTAACTTCAAACAAGGTTCCATAAGGAGTGGTCATTGCCTTTGACTCCCCCATTCGAAAACGACTTAATAAACTTGTTGCACATACCTTTTGAGAGACGAAATATCCATTGGACTTTTCAACCTCCAGGCTAAGAAAACAGCTACCTTTACCTGAACTCTTCATTTCAAAACGCGTAAACAAGGCATTTCGAAGACGAGTTATTTCAACATTGTTATCTCTAGTAATGATCATATCATCCACATAAAGAAAAAGAATGATGCACATTGCAGATGTTTTTCTAATATATAAGCTTGGATCTGCATTAGTAGACTTAAACTCGCAAAAATCAAGATAATGAGCAATCTTACCAAACCAAGCACGTGGAGCTTGCTTGAGGCCATACAAAGCCTTCTTGAGCCGGTACATATGATTAGGAAATTCCTTAGAAATAAGTCCACGTGGCGCTCTATAAAGATATCACAATCTAATTCTTTGTAGAGCGGTGGAGGTATGCATTCTTCACGTCTAGTTGCCATAATTTCCAACCTTTGTAAGCAGCCAATGAAATAATTGTTCGAACAGTCACCATTTTAGCAACATAGCTGAAAGTCTCCTCGTAGTCTAGATCATATTGCTGTGAGAAACCATGAGCGACAAGACGGGCTTTATACCTATTAATAGTGCCATCAACTTTCTTCTTCAACTTGTAAACCATTTACAACTAACCAAATCAGCGTTCTTTGGCTTTGGAACAAGCTCCCAAGTGCCGTTCTTGTATAAAGCTGACATCTCTTTCATTGCCTCTTCCCATTCAGAAACACCTTTAGCTTTGTTGCAAGACATCTGCTCATTCCACACGAATCTCCCATCAGAAAATATGACAAAACAGAGCAATGATTTAACTAAACTTCATAATTAGCTAGATGATCAAGTTGCTTTCTTTGTCTAGAAGACCTTCGAATTGCAGTCTTAACAGTCTGTCTTGCTGAATATTTTCTCTACATGGAATAGTATTACTCCCCCTTTCACTAGTTGCAACATCACTAAAGAAGGGCACAAGATCAGTGCTGCTGTCCTTGTTATGAACTTGATGTGATGACACTTCATCAAATACTGCATCACGGGAAACAATAACATTCTTTGTTTCTGGATCCATACATCTCCATTCTTTCCTACGAGTATCATAACAAACAAAAATACAACGCCCTGCCCTTGGATCTAGTTTAGTCCGATTATTTTTTAGTATATGGACATAACAAACTGAATCAAAAACTGAAAATATCATAAAAGCTGAAAATAACATACATTCGGTTTGTGGTGGTATAATACTTCAAAAGGAGATGATTGTCCCTGGTCAAGGAGGCAAGCGATTTATGACATGACGATGGATTGAATAGCTGCTACCCACAACTCCCTCGCAAGGTTCTTTGCATGCAACCATGACAAGCCTATAGCTTTTAGATGTACCAACTTGTGCTCCACAACCCCATTTTGCAGTAGAGTTTCTGGACAAGTCATTTAACGTCGAATCCCATGCTTTTTGCAATATTCAAAGAATTCATTGGACATGTATTCCTCTCCAATTATTGGTGTGTAAACACTTAATTGGCAGCTCAAATTCCTTCTCCACTTGCTCTTTAAACTTGATATATTTGTTAGAGAGCTTCACTTTTGTGTACCAAGAAATATACTCAAGTGAATCGAGAGAAGTCATCCACAATAACCATCACATAACGAAAACAACCAAAACTTGGTATTTTTGTTGGCTTCATGAGATTAGAATGAACCAGTTGTAATGTAGTAAAGGCTCCATTCTTTGAATTTGGGAAAGGAAGACGATGAAATTTTCCATATTGACAACTAGCACAAACTACATCATGATGAATTCTTTAAGAGAGGAACTCCATCGAAAAGTTTCTTTGTGGAGATTTTTTGAGCAATTGATAACCAACAAGGTCTAACTGAGCGTGCAAGTGCCACACTTGCATTTTGGCCTGTCTTTTCAACTTATGCATCACTTTCAAATAGTAAAGCAATATGTTTTACATTTGAAAGAATCTGTACATTATTTGGACCAAAAAGAACGTACCTTCCAAAATCAACTGACTGAGAGACCGAGGTGAAATTCTTCTTTAAACTTGAAACGTGATAAAACATTTTTTTGGAGAAAAACCATCTGAATTTGAAATAACAGTGCTAACATTGAGATGCCGTTCTTTAACTGTAGGATGTAGTGAATTATCCACCAGTCACAGTAACTCTTTTTCGACAACGGGGATGAACATCAGAAAGCAACGAAACATTTCTAGTCGCATTATAAGAGCAGAATCAATGATCCAATCCTTATTGTTGTCTATGGAAACATTAACATAAATATCCATATCAAAACTGCTGTGCTTAAAATTTTTTAACCCGTAGATATCAAGAACTCCTATTATTGTCTTTGAGTTTGGATCATGTTCAATTGAGGTACTTATTTTTTCACAACCCCGTCAAACGGCCAACGTATCACTGCTACTCAAAGCGGCCTTTGGACCAAGAGTCCAAGTAATTTTCTCAGGAGTCACCATCACGCGCTTAATAAGTGCATCTTCCAGGCTCTTGGGATCACACTTGAGCAATTCAGCAGTCTTATTAAGATGAAATCAAGAGTTTTCATCCTTAATCACTGAAGAATTGATCTTGCTATTAAGAGCAATATTATAACACACCCTGATGACTCCAAGTAACGGTTCACCATGAACCCTGAACTTAGTCGATGCTACAACAGGAAGAAGCAACTTCATTACTTGAAGAGTAGTGTTGTTAAGTGATAAATTATCTGCACAACTCCAGACCTTGCTAAGATTATTGGTGAATAGTTGCACATTTTTAGCACCAACTAGTCCAAGATCACCCTCAAGGTGATTGTACCTAATGAGCCTATGGAGGCAATACAGTGCAAGCTCCACGACTCATTATTCTTGGTCTCTAATGCAATTCGAAGTGGATTTAGAACAAGCCTAGCCTGAGCTCCTCCTAAAGTATGCCCTACACTTTCTAAGGCTATCACGATAGATCTACTACTGTCTACAAGTCGGCTAGCAGATTCCACCTCCTCAGTAGCAGCTGGAGCAGCGTTTGATTGATCTGATTCCTTCTCAGATTTTTCAGCTCTAGCATAAGTTGCAGGTAAATTACTTGTCACTTCAACTGGGGATGTTGTTTGGTTGGATTCACCATAATTAGATTATTGACTGACGTCCTTTGCACTGTCTTTAATTCCTTCATGATTGACAAGTTTAATTCCCTTCTCTTATGTTGGACACTTCCAAACTTCAACTTGCTTATCATCGGACTGTGACTCGATCTTGGAGTTTTCAATTGCAGTTTCCATATACAAGGAATCAGCAGGTCTTGATTTTCAACTTGTACGTGCTTTTCTTTTTCTATTTTAGTATCATTAATGGTAAAATTCTGATTATCTGAAATTACATATTTTTTAACCTCATCATCTGCCTTATGATTTTTTCTCTTTATTTACATTAGTGCTTACAAATTGTTTGTCACATGATACCAAAACATTCTTCATATCGTACCACCCAAACACGTACCTATTATCTCGATCTATGTAAGTAACATCTATATCATAGTACTATGGTTGTCCCTAAAGTACATGACAAATGTCCATCTTTACCAAACGTTACATATAATCTCATCTTGATAGTATTTTCCAAGAGTGAAAATTTGCGTACCTTCATATTTTGAAATTCTTGTCCTTGTGAAGTTTGATAGCAAGATGAGGATTTTTAGTCTTCAAATTTAAAGCTTTCGCTAATGCTTTGGATGCCAAGTTCTCACTATTATGATTTATTATCACTTTGTATCTGTTGTTGATGGTGCATCGTGTTCTAAAAATTTTGTTCTGCTTCAAATATGACATATTTTCTCTATACACTTTTGTTGAATCCTTGATAATTTGTGTGTATTCAAATTTATCTTGGACTCAAGAAAATTCTCTAGCCACCTGATGTGGTGTTTTAAGCTTGTTGAAGCAATCGACATTCATAACAGTTAAAGTCTGCAAATTCTTGTCAGCTTGTTTCTCCATGGACTCGCGATTCCTTTCAAAACTCACCACAACCACCATCCGCGTGATGTTTTGAAGGGTTTCATCGATCCCTTCGATTCGTTGTTCGAGTTTGTTGAGCCTCCATTCATTGTCGGAGATTCGACTACCACCAGTACCTTTGTCGGCCATCAAATTATGGCAATTTCCTTGCTTTGATACCAATTTTGGTGTAGAAACGTTTGTGAACTTTTTATAATAAGAATTATGTAGTAATTAAGAATTATATTAGAATAACCTGCTTGAATGTTATTGAATAATAATTGATGTTATCTAAAAAGTGTATAATGCCTTTATATTTATAGGCAAAATTATTCTCTATTCTACTGATAATAGAAAACTAAAATAAGGGAATTAATAAAATAAAAATCTAATTAGAAATTTTATTCTAATCAATAACGAACAGAAATCATATTCTAAACGAGAAATAAGAATAAAAAGATAAAACCTATTAGAACTAGGAAAGATAAATCACAATTGTAGTTGGAAACTACTATCATGGTTATGTACTACATTAGAATTTCCCTTGGATTGACCCCCAGTTTTGGACTGCTTGCCATCACCTGAATACTACTAAGAGGAAAAATTCTTTTTTCCCTTGGTCCTTAGTGTAAAGAACATCCTCGACTTGAGAGAGAGACTTATTGCTATGGTTGGACATTTGTTTCAGCAGTGCTTCTTGATTTGAGAGCAGATTTTACAACTCAATGATAATAGGTTGATTTGCCCACCCTTATATCGAATAGATAAAGGGCATAAACTCTTTTCGTAGTCCACGAATGATATAACGACACAAACGAGCATCAATCACAGGTTCCTCTGTATCTAATTCTGAAATATCAAAACACAAGGTTTTAATTTTCTGAAAATATTCTGAAACTGAAAGTTACCTTAAGTCATCCCAGCAAGTTCATTCTCCAAATACTGCAGCCGCATCGTGTTCTTTTGAGTGAAGAGCCTTTCAAGTGTCTCCCACATGTTCTTTGGCAACTCCTCATCAAGAACATGCTCGATGTACTCTTTACAGATCGATCTTAGCAAAGCATATAAGGCTTTGCCACACTTCATTTCCATTTCCTCCTCAACTCAACATTCAATGGCGTAACTTCTGGAATTACATCATTCCCAACGATAAGTTTCACAAATCCTGCCCTCGTAGATAAGCTTTCATGCATAGCTTCCAATAACTATAATTGTTACCAGCAGGGGCGGACCCAGAATTAATTTTGAGTGGAGGCGAGATAGAAAATAAACTGAAAAAATTGTGGTTTTTTTTTCTCGGTGGGGGCGGCCGACCCCGCTGGGCCCTTAGTGGGTCCGGCCCTGGTTACCAGCAAGCTTGTCTATAGAGGCACTGCTCCCATCATTCATCTTCTCTGAATAATAAAATCAAACACTTGATAGGCAACCAAGCTCTGATACCATGTAATAAACTATGACAGTTTATGAAAAACCAAAGAAGCAAGAAAAACAGCAGAGAAACAGAGGAGCAGGAAAGAACAGATCCTATTTTTCAATCTATATTTTATTCTTGATGAAAACTAGAACCAGAAAAATGAAAACTGAAGTGCTGCAGTGTATATAGCAGTGAGTACAAATGAAATTTATGTAGAGAAATTCTCCTAAAGTTTCTCAACTAATCAAACTGAAAGAACTAACGTGCACCTAAACTTATTCAGCAAACAAAGACGAAATAACAAACTCGTAAATAAACTGAAGACAATAAAAATTGATTTAACAATTTCTAAACGAAAATATAATAGCAGCAAGTTTCACTAATTTGTGACATAAGGAACAACAATTTCTCATTGCTACTTTCTTCTTTTCTTGGGATTCATGAGTTTTATTTGCTTACAGGCCAAATCCACCATTTTAATTATTTGGAACCCGGACTAAGGTGTATTGGACTAGCCGATGTTTAAATGACTTACACTTAGAATTTGGATTTTGAAGACTAGAAACATTTCAACAATAGTGGACGGACAGATTATAAAGAACAAAGGAATAAAAAGGATCTTTTGTACAGTTTTGGGGGTTAATTCAGTCCAAGAAGTCTTTATGAGCGTTTGTACCTAAAGCAGGATTATTTGGTGATTTTTGTGGAACTTCGATGAATAGGTAGGAGGGATTTTGTAGTCCACCGTCTTGAATTTTGTTTTGGGACAGAATCAAGGGATTCAAGATGAGTTGTAATTGAATTTTGGGAAATGTTTAAGAATTTCAAGTTTGTTTTGAAGTGTGTTTGTGTTCTATAATTACAGTTGATGTAATCTTTCCTGTTACTGAATGTTTCTTTGTATGTTTCTTCTCTATATCCAACTCTCTCATGTCACATCCGTCAGCATGTCCTATTATGGAAATGCATGTAATCCTTCAGAACTTATATAGTGCTGGTTTGTAGTCTTTATGTAAGTTGACGTAGTGGCTGTTCTTTTTTTTTCCACACCCCCCCCCCCCCCCCC
>CAIGRK010172069.1:0-13879 GCA_903798315.1 Fraxinus greggii | reverse complement strand
CTTGTTTACATATACAAAAAGACCAACTGCATTTCCATCGGAGCAATCGTTAATAGCGCTATTGCCTTTCATTATAAGTCACCGAAATCCGAACGTTTTCGTCTCTTGCCGGAAAGTACCTCCCGCGTCCGTTTCAGGAATACTTACCGCCGGTGCTTCGGTAATAAACGCGTCGGAACAGTACTTGAAGTGGCAATGGTGGACCCGACATCTGTTGATTCATTTTCTGAGGTCAACAGTAATTAAACCATTTTGCAAACCAGTTTCAGGGCGAAATAGAGGGTGCATAAATGAATAGTGTTTGGCCCATCCTCTCTTTTATAGGAGTAGTGGTTAAAGATTGTTTTGTTGGTCGTATAATGCATTAAATGTTTAATTGCCAAGATTAGTGTTGATTTTCTTGATCACCTTTGGTTTAATAGAAAATATTCCGATTACGTTAGAGACCCGTGGAAATAATTTTTTTTTACTAGTAAATTTTATGTAACTTACACAATTTTTTTACCCGTTAACTTACTGTCTTAGGCTCGATGCAAAAGGTCTATTCCCAAAACCCTTAAAAAAAACCCAATTACCCATATATCACCGTCGACGGGAGACACACAGCAGACTCCACTGCCAATTTTCGCTCCAAACCCGAAATCAAACCCATTCGCCTCTTCGAGCTGAACCCTACATCCCAACCGTTGTCGATTTCTTTGTGGCACTGCCTTCAGGCCCTAGTCAATTATTTGAGGTGAGCGAAGGGTTTTTGTTTTTGTTTTTAGCTGCCTCCACATCTTCTTGCCGCAACTTCAATGTAATTAAGCTGGATTTAATTTTTCGTGTTTATGTTTGTTTCTTGAAAATTTAAATTTTGATGTTTAGAACGGTCCTCAAATGTGCATGATTGATTTTACATAGAGGCAGTTTTAAGTGTTCAGATGTTAAGGGAAGAGAATAAATATAGGTTGGCGGAGGGACTTGAAAAATATATGAATATGCGGAAAAAATTAGAAGCAAATGTTTAAAACCACCATTAGACAAATGCTATGGCAGCAGAGGCTTTAAACTTCATCGAGAAGTACGTCACCACGATTGATATGAAATAAACATTGGTAGTACGTATTGCATTTGACAGGTGAATGGTTATTGCCTTATTGGGGCAATACGTACAGTCCAGACTGCAGGCCTTTGGCTCAATTGTTTTAAAATCCAAAATGAAAGGCCTACCAGTTAAAAGAAAAAAAAAAAAAATGTGGCAGACCTTTTCATCTCCTTCAGCAGCGACGGGCGACGACTCGGTTCCAACTTCGGACTTGAAACTTGTAAAATCCAGCGAAATCTGCCGCCTCATCGAGTGTTGGCTTCGCCATTGTTAATATGGATGGTCGATCTCTTCAACCTCTGCAAAAATCAACTAGAAATATGTTCTATAATAACTAGAGTGATATATTTTTATTTAATTTTATATAAAATTAAGATGTAATAATTTTTTAAAAAAGTTGATATGTCTTATTTTTTCCCCAAAAAATATATTTTTTAATAGTGATTTGATGTAAAATGTGTGGTTAAAAAATAATAAATAATTTTGAGTTTTCGTGTAATATTATTTTATTTAAGAATGTGTGGTTGAAAATAAAAGCTTGAAAAATACATTTTAAAAATAATGAGGACCAAACTAGGACATATATAACTTAAACATTCATGGCTCCCTTTTTAAATGATAAGCTTAGAAAAATTATGGGTTATGCTATTTACCTCCACATTTTTTATATATTCATCATACTTTATATCCATCTCAAAATTTTTAAAAAATTACTATTTTCATCCATGTCAAATTCCAATGTGTCCTTATTAAATTTATTTATTTAAATATTATAAATTCATACAAATATTATATATTCATCTCACTCTATATAGATGTCTAATACAATTTTAAAAAATTACTATATTCATCAAATCACTGTCAACATCTAATTATTTTTCATTTTCTATATTATCATATCGGTGCTTTCATATATAGTTGCAAATGTTATAAAATCTCTTTTCTTGAATATGTAAGATTCTTTCAAAAGTACACTGAATATATATTATAAAATATATAAAATCCCTCCTCAAATCATATGTTAATTAATTAATTAATTCTTTCTTTCTTATAAGCTAATAATTTTGACTGTTTGTATTTTGGTTGATAATTTTAAGTTTGTTTCCTTTTGTAATGTAAAATATGTGAATAGATGTTGAAATTTATTTTGAAATTTCTTGTGTACATTCATCTGTCAAACTAATACTTAAAACAAAGTATAAAAATAAGATTCCATTTTCCTTATCATGAAAGAATTATGACTAAAACAATGTTTTTATTTTATTTTATTTGAAGATGGTATTTTATGATCAGTACAATTTTATGATTTTAGTTGAAGATAATATTTTATCATTATCAGAATTGTAACTAAACACAAACTCTACAAAATATAAAAAGGTTAAGAATTTATTTAAATAAAAATTAATGGATGAATTTAAAACAATATATTTTTATATACTTTTTTATATGTAGGTAAATTTATATAAGATTAAAAATATAATATAATTATTTTTTAAAAGTAATATATAAAAATGTAAATACCAAAAATATTTGTAAAGCCCAGTTAAAGGGCAGGCCTACCAAAAAAAAAATGAAAAACCCATGTCTGTTTAGCAAGGGAAAGAGCAGCCTAGGTTTTCTTCTCGGTAACTAAACTAAAAATTGGGAATATATTCATCCCTCGGCACCAATTTATCTTATCTTACGTTGCAGTGATTTCTTCTCAACTTCTTCATCACCAAACTTGGAAGGTAGTATCGGATTGTATTGGTGTTAAATCGGGCTTATATGTTGAAATCGATTCGATTTGTGTATTGTGAATGATTTAATTTGAACTCAACTCCTTATATTTTATTTTATTTTTCCAGAATTGTTGTTTCTTGATGGTAATCTTTCTCTAGGAGCAGTGAATTTTTCAACAATATTTTTCTTGAATTTTTGATGCTGTTGTTTATGGTTTTTCCATTGTTGAAATAGCCAGGACCAAAATCCAGTGGTGGCAGTTGCCCCCACCAGACCCCAGGTGTCTCCGCCCCTGCTTGGATGCATTTTTTTTCTTTTGCAAATTATCATTTATGTGGTGCCCAAGTAAAAATACCTACTTAATAGGTTTTTTCCTTGGAAGCAGAGATTTTTGTTTCCTTTTCAAGTTTACCCCTGCTTTGTAGAATCTCTGCAGCATGAATGAAGTGTTATGTTAACTTTTCCGGGCTGATTGTTGGGGTTAGTTTAAAAATGACTGGTCGTTACTTGTTAAGGGTTTTTGGTGTGCACTGCTAAGTGCAGATCTTTGAGCGGATGCTTGTTTCCATCTCTTGCTTCTCCTTTTAATTCAGCTTCACCCCAAGTTCTTTGTTTTCTCGTGTGTTATATGCCTAATAGATATGGTATGCAGTCAACTAATAGACTATAGGTGGCTGTGCAGAACTATAGTGAAAGATGAAGTTGGATGTTGATGTTCTCCGTTATCTCTCGAAAGATGACTTCAGGGTTCTCACGGCAGTTGAAATGGGCATGCGCAATGTATGTTTTCTTTCGTTCTCCATCTTCCTTTAACCTATTATACGGACAATATTTACACCCTGATATTTATTTATAGTTATTAATAGCTGATTTCCCTTTTTCATTATTTGTTGAAATCAGCATGAAATTGTACCATCGGAGTTAATAGACCGAATTGCATGCCTCAAGTGAGTTATCTTTTACTTATTTTGTATTTGTATATAGTTTTTGCTGATATCATAGATTAAGCCTCTGTTTGTCTCCTTTTAAAACGAATTTCATTCATTCTCACAATCATTTTCAGCCTCACATTCACACGATAAGTCCCTGTTTGATAGCCATTATTTCGGGGAAAGTTTTGATTAGTGATTTTCAAAAGAATGTGTGGTTAAAAAGTAAGGAAAAGTTTTGGATTTACGGGCAGAATATTTTATCCTTACTTTTTAAAGATACATTCTCCAAAAAATCATTATTCAAAGTATAATTTGTTCTCATTAATTACCATCAAAAAGGGGCTAATTTATACGTTATTGTGATTAATTTTTGTATTCTGCATATGATATAGGCATGGAGGTACTTATAAAGTGTTAAAGAATTTGCTTAAGCACAAGCTCTTGCACCATGACTGTTCCAAATGTGAGTGCTTCATTCTTATTCTCATTGTTTTTGTTATTAAATATTCTTGGTTGCTCATTTCGGATCAACGTCCTTCATTCAATTTTGCACTATCTGTGATTCCGGGTTATGGAGTGTTCATCATGCCTACCATGTTGATGGAGCTGCGTTTCTGTTGGAGGATAAAGGTTTCCAGTTGTCCAGAAACAAAACTTGGTCGATGGCATCACATTGTTTTGTGGATTGGCATGGAGGGAGAGGAACATTAGAGCTTTTGTAGGATTGGTGAATCTTATCTGGAAACTGAATTGCCTTTGCCTTCATCTAGTGTTTTGGTCCCGAATTCCATCC
Source organism: Fraxinus greggii (assembly GCA_903798315.1). NCBI lineage: Eukaryota > Viridiplantae > Streptophyta > Magnoliopsida > Lamiales > Oleaceae > Fraxinus > Fraxinus greggii. Next base: position 9,345 of record CAIGRK010172069.1, on the reverse strand, counting down.
CTTATTGTGTGGATGCCCATATGGACTTTGTTGAGAACGTATATAACACTTTAGCTTATGTATTGCTTTCTACTTCTGCTTGTATACCTTTTCTGCACCAAATAAAAACTGATTTTTCATGGTATATCATTATGCAGATGATGGCTTTCGGCTCACTTACCTTGGTTATGATTTTCTAGCAATAAAGACATTGGTTAATCGTGGAGTTTTTACTGGTGTTGGTCGTCAAATTGGTGTCGGAAAGGAGTCCGGTATTATTACCATGACAACCATTAATTAATCAAGTTGTATTGTTTTCTTTAGTTTGTTGCATGGCAGATTGTTTTTTAATTATTGTTTCTGGTTTGAAGACATATTTGAGGTTGCAAAGGAAGATGGTACTGTTCTTGCAATGAAGCTTCACAGGCTTGGTAGAGTTTCTTTTAGGGCAGTCAAGGCTAAACGTGATTATTTGAGGCATCGCAGTAGCTATAGTTGGCTGTACTTGTCGAGGCTTGCTGCTCTCAAGGAATTTGCCTTTATGAAGGTTCAATGATGCTGGACGTTAATTTTTTTTTCCCCTCTCTTTCATTTGCATTTTGTGAATGGAGGTGGTAAGAGTTCCAGAATGGTAGTTACGTTATTGCTGAATTGTTTACTTTTTCTTGTGCAGGCCCTGGAAGAACATGGTTTTCCTGTTCCAAATGCTGTTGATTGCAATCGGCATTGTGTTGTTATGTCACTTGTCCATGGTTATCCACTGTGAGTGTTTCCTTTGTTCCAAATGCCGTTGTGCATGTTTCTGGTCTCAAAATTTTTGAATTACTAGATTTTATAGTCGATAAATAATGAGTGGTCAATAAGCTGCAGGAAAATTCTAGAACGATGGAGAGAAATATAATATATCATCTAAATAAATAAGTTGCATGTGTTAACAATTTAATCTTTTAAACTTTTAGTTGAGGTGTTCACTTAATATGGTATCAGAATTCACGAAGGATTTTAGTTGAAATCTTGCCTTTATCCATTCACGAATTTCAGACAGAAGAACAAAAGGAGACACGTCGGAGATGTAAATTTAATTACATAATCATTATCCTATCTAATACCTTAAACTTTTAGTTAGTCCTTCATGAAGTACTTGGTTTCGATGTTTAAAAAGACGTAATAGGGTACTTTATAGTTTTACAACATGAGGTGAGGCATAGGGTTCAAGGTATTTTGAGGCCTAATCCACACTATAAACCTAAAAATGTCCAAAATTATTAAAACGTAAAATATTCTTATAATTAATCAAGAATAATCTTCAAAATTCATAATAGAACAGTGTAAAGTGTGCAAGAAAAAGAAAATTCTGTTTAGTTTCAAAAAGGAAACTATTATTTTATTTCATTATTACTAACTTGTGAACTTAATATTTTCTATTTTCTTTTCTTGATGCACTTTTTTATATATCTGTAAATTAGACTTTTAATATTGTTAATTAGGTTTATTATAAACTTTTTTAAAAGAAAAAAGTCATGGTATATTATGAGCATGTTTTAATATTCATTTGAATTCATTTATTATTTATCTCGAGGCTTTCGCCTTGCCTCATGGAGACAAAATGCCTCAATATCCGACTATTCTTTTTTAAACATTGGCCATGAATAAAGCTGGAGCCCATGAAAAAGATTGAATTACGAGAGTAAATCTCTGTTTAAATAAATAACTCACAAGATGTTTACTTTATTTGTATTGTTTGATATCTAAATAGCTAGTTTAATGAAGATAATGTCAGATTTCCTAATTTAAAACTCAGTGATAATTCTTTGTGTTGCACTATGTTCATCATTATATTATTGCAGTGTGCAGGTTAAGCAATTGCAAAATCCAGATGCGGTTTTTGAAACAATACTTGGTCTTGTTGTTCGTATGGCAGAACACGGTCTCATTCATTGTGATTTCAATGAATTTAACATTATGGTATGCTGGTGCGGTGCTTTCAAAGTGCACTAGTGTCCCTTGTAACATTCTCACATAGTAGGTTTACCATGAAATGTACACCTTGCTTTAATGGCACTACTGTCTTGATATATTGTTTACTTTTCCTAGAAAAAATTCTATTGGTGCTAGTAATGAGGGAATTGTGTTCTAGTTAAGTATTTCGGTTCAGGTAATTCCCTTTTCTGAATTTCTTGGCTATGTAGATTGATGATGATGAGAAGATCACAATGATCGATTTCCCACAAATGGTTTCGGTATCTCATCGTAATGCCAAGATGTATGGTAGTTTTTCACCTGAAGTACTTTCTCTAATTTCCCAATTATTTGTTGTAATACAATTCTATACGACACTTCATTGTGCATATTTTTAATCAACAATAAGTTTACAATTTTCAGGTACTTCGACCGTGATGTTGAATGCATTTTTAAGTTCTTCAAAAAGAGGTTAGTGTCTTATTTTCTGAAAGCTCTGAACTTTGACATAGAAAAATGGTTATATCCATAAATTCTTATTTTAGATTACCTTTAAGACTTTCTAGAAATAATGACCTCCATTGCTGTGCAGTCTTTTACAGTAAGCATCATGAACAGATAATCAAATGTAACTTTTTTTGCTCCTAATAGTTGAGACTTTTGGAGCTACTTGTAGATCCTTTACATTTATGTGGATAGTACTGATAACATTTTGGGTGACCAACATGTGGAGGTGTTAAGCTATTTAGTAAAATATTCAGCTTCTCAAGTTTTTGGTCTTTAGATATAAAACGTGGCCTTTGTTTTACTGGGGAGTGTGCTAGGCATTTTCGGGGATGGCTTTGGTTAGCAAGTGATTCATATTACTTTGATTTTGCTTGTATATGAAAATTTTTGAGACTATCAAATTGATGCATCTTTTATGAGGTTGACATTACTGCATAAAGAAAAAGGACTTTCTTGAGATAGTGATTGATTCATGATTGAGGGTTGTCTTGGAGTTCTAAGACGAGATTTAACCATTTTTCTCTTCAATCCATGTAGGTTATTGGAATGTAGACCATTACATCTCATATAAATTTGAACTCCATATACACAATTCACAGCTAGAATGTTTTAAATTTAAAAGTGGATTTCCCCTTCAACCCACTCACACTATGAATAGTTGTACCATATGCACCCAGAATCGATGTAGGACAACGGAGTAACGAAAAAGAATTTTAAGTGCACTTTTGGTTTGCTTGCTGTTCAAGTATTCAATGGATATGAACACATAAACATAAACAGCTAAATATTGCTGAGAAATCTGCCATTATGTTTATAATATTCATTCCTTTCCCTCTCTATCATGTCCACATATACTCATTTTGTCTTAAATTTTCGGTTATCTTCTAATAGGTTCAACCTGTCTTTTCAAGAAAATGAAGATGAATCTGATGATTCAGAGGTAGATTCAGATAAAGGATGCCGGCCTCGGTTTTCTGAGATAAAGAAAGTTTCCGGTTTCCTTGACAAGGAACTTGCAGCAAGTGGTTTTACAGGAAAGGATCAAGAAGACATAGAACGGGTATAACTTATCTTCTGCACTTAGGAGTAGGATTGAATTTTTTTTATATTTGTTTTTTCTTCCATACCAGCCATTGTCCAATATTACCTAATTGACTTGTTTTTGTTATGCAACCGTGAGAGAGCGTATTTTACAATCTGACTTCTGACCTTTTGATCTGATTTGTAGCACATTCCTGGACATAAAAAATTGTTTAGTGTCTTTTACTGGGTTTAACAATCATTTCAATTAAATTGCATTTATATTGATATTCAGATGTACTCAGCATGAATGTGCTTTTTCTTAATGGTCACCTATTTCTAGAAGAGATATGTAACTCTGTCTTTAGGAATTTGATTTATTTGAGAATATACCAAAACTACGATCAGCAAATATTTCACTTAAACTCTTGGTTCAACATCTTGATTGCTGATTGTCTAGATATTTTTTGTAGATATATAATCTATAAATCAACTGTATTGTGCGAAATGTTCAATTTCAAGTGAAATGTCGGCAATTGCTTCTGTCATTATTATCGACAAGGTGTTAAACGTTATTTCTGGATGCATCTAGTGGCGCTGTGTTATTACTGTACAGTTTGTTTATTATAGATTGTGCCTGAGGTGAACTTTTGAAGCAACATCTCACTCGTAGCAGATATGTGCTTTATATATTTGATCAAATGGTTACATTATGTAGTCTAGCACATCATATGTCCCTTATAGAGATTAATAGTTTGTCAACGGTTGACGGTCATTGGTAGCAATAATTTCTCTAGATTAATTTAGACTGAAAAAATTAGGTAGTTTATTCAGTTTTGGATACTTCTATGACTTGTGTTTTTTTCAATTTATTACTTTGTAGCTGTTGATGCTCAATGGTAACACATCCATTATTTCTGATGTTGATTACTGTTCTCAAGTTCTGAATTATGCTTTATATATGCAGTTCATTGTAGAGGATGTTGAAGAGGATTCAGATTCTGGTGCTGAAGACACAGAAGACGAAGAGTACAATGCTGACAGCACAAATGAGTCGAACATTAAGGATTTTGATTCTATGTGCTCGCTGAAGAAGGTAATTTCTTCACATATTAAATGTTTTTGCTTATTTCTTAAATTTGAAGTTTTTAATCACAAGTATCTTCTTTTTTCATTTGTACTTTATGGGTTAGTAAGAACTAAAATGATTACTGTCATTTATCTTGAGTGGATAATATAGAGATGATGGTGAGGCTTCATCCCAATCAGATGTTTGCGTGATCCCTAAACTTTGATAAAAACTACGAGAACTATGGCTGTGTATATGAGTAGGCATACCGTTAATTGTTGTCTTTATATTTTGAATTATTTTAAGCTCATTAATGCATTGTCGTAATGGAGATCGACGCTGGTCCAAACTAGGAGGTTGAAAAGGTGAAAGTAGGACAGTTTGAAAGTAAAAAAAATTCAATTTGTTATCATATTCCGGTGAGAATATTATTTTCTATAAATCTTATGCTGCATTATGAAATAAGAATTTGTACTTGCAGGAAGAAGATAATACACCTGATTGTGAAGATAGACAGATTGAGCACGAAGCTTTGGAAGAAGATAGCCACATTAAGCGTGAGGATAATCCTGAAGACGAATCTTCACAAGCTGGTTGTGATCATGATTCTGAAGCCGGCGAGCAAATTGAGGACGACCCGGAACTTACAAAGCGTCTGACTAAACAGAGACAGCGAGCCATTCAAGCAGCCCGTGGGAAAAAGAAGAGTTCTACGTCGAGAACTAAGTACTCTGATAAAGGTGGAAGGTCCTCTTACAAATCGAAGGTCCAAAAGCAAATGAGCAGCTGGTAAAATGCCTAGAATATATCGTGGTGATTATAATTATATAGAGTTCCACCTTTTCTTTGCGACCACAAAATATTGGAAGGGATTTAACGCTGGAGATGCTGGTTCCCTTTGCTGCATGTTGTAATATTCACATCATGTTAGATCAATTTTCAGATTTTGACAGCGGAACGTAGGTTACACTTGCATTAACCGTTTTTGGGTTTGCAAGTTATTTTATCTGCGTTTCCATCTCGTGTTTATGCTTGACTTACGTGCGACACACTGTGATTGTAAAGATTTTTCTTTCCCCAATGCACATGTGATTTTATTGTTTGACAAAAGTTTCTCCGAGTTAGTCCCTTGTACGTGTCGTAATAGCTTTGTTTTTGCTTGTACTACGATTTCAAAAAATGAAGTGATAAGTACCAAGTCACCTGTACACAAGCAAGCATATGTAGCAATTCATGAATCCAGAAAGCTTTAGCCACAACTTTTATGTTGATGCTTTTAACACAAATCGATTTGGACCACCAAATTTCACAGAATTTTATCATGGTCATGGATGGGTCATTCATGTTTGGATCCACAAGCATCAGAAGGTACTATAAGACTTTTCTTGGAATGCTACATGTGTTTAAGCTAATGCATTTAGAAGTTTAAGCGGTTGGAGAGAACATATGTAATTATATATGCCTCTACCTTCTAAAAGATGAAGTTTGTAAAGATGGAATGATGGATTCATGTCCATTGATGTGAAGATTTAATTTTAGTTTTTTGTAAGGTTAATGTCTTAAGTTTGAATTCTAGGAAATGTGATAGAAACTTATGAGGGTAAGATTGGTAGCTCTTCAAAGTAGCCAGTACAGATGCATAACGGTTTGAACATAGAGACTCATTCGTGTTGTTACAAAAAGAATTGAGCACCATATCATGCTGAGTTTCATCATCGATATGTGCTTCCCACTCATTAGTGTTTTTCCATTCCTTGTATTGGTTATACGAAGGATACAATAATTTATCGACTTCATTTTTTGTGGCTTCAACCCTGTTGAAATCAGACAAGATATTGTACTACAAATTTTAATTTATATCTAGGATTAAGCACAACTACTACAATCAAAAGTCTGTCCATCTTATCAACATTTTCCCAATACTCGTCAAATTTGCCCTTCATGTTGCTTACCATGTTACTCCGCACGCCATCGTATTTGTTGTTAATTCTCTTCAAAATCAGCTCAATTTTACAAACTTCATTGACGTAAATATTGGAGGTAACATTCAATGAAGCACTTCAAAGTAACCTCATAAAATGTTTTTAAAAATTTAGCAAATTTTCTAGCTCTATCCCAATTATAAGTCGTTTGTGGCCCTTATATTTCTTTCCACCTTTACGCTCATACTAAAATATTTATAATAAAATCAATCATCTTCCTTCATTCGATCAAACTCTTTCTCAAGTTTCAATGTACTATCTAACATTAACAATTAAGTTGACTATGTATTATGTTAATTATGACCAAAATATCTGATACCAATTGTTGGGAATTCAAGAATCACATATCGCTCGATACCACTTAACATGAAACCAATCACCAGATTAAGATGTTAAAGTTAAATGGCACAATAATGAAGTATTCGATCACAAGTAAAAGAATAAAAGAAGACAAGAAAATATGACAGAGGAATTAGGAGATTTTATTATACCAATAATAATGGAAAAATATACAATTGATCCTAAAATTCTAATTATCTCTTTTTTCACACTATGAAATTGTATAGAATAACCTAATATTTATAGGGATCATGTATGGGACATTCAAATCCTCCTAATAGAGTTGTTGATGAAATAGGATGTCGAAAAATTGAGTCCAAAATGAAAAAGAAGAGAAAAACGTGAAAAATCGGAACAAGTACAGTTTATAGAAAACGTGTAGAGGATTCCAAACCCTCTTAGTAGAGTTATTGATGAAATAGGATGCCAAAAAATTGAGTCCAAAACGAAAAAGGAGATAGAAAAACGCGAAAAAACCCAAACAGGTACCGGTGGCGCCGCGGCTCCCATGCCGACTCCGGGCGTTCTACCCAAAAAAAATTTTTCCAAGATGTTTTCTCCATTTCGAACACTTCTTCAAGTCCAATACCAATTTTGAACTCTCAATGGGCTTTCAAAATAGAATTTCAACTTGATATATGACTTCAATAACATTCCAAACTAAATTTTTTTAACGTACACTTCAATTAGAATTTTTCAATTACTTCAACGAGAAATTCGGGTGACACCCAAATTCTAACAATTTCTGCCTTGACACGAATTCTACCGCAACGAACAAATCTCTAAAATATCTCCACTTGGTGAAGAAAATCAGCATGCAAGGAATGAACTGACTTTTCAACAATAACCAAAACTGATTTCTCCAACCAAACACAAAATACGCAACTTCTTCCAATGAATCTAAGCACTAATCTGCAGAATTACCTCAAATTCCCAAAAACTCATAATAATTTTAAAATTCACCAAATTGGATTGTAACACACCCCAAAGCAGAATCAAACACAAATGCTTTTAAAGAAGACCCCTTGCTAGATTAAATACCTTCTACTACGTTGAAAGCATGTTCAACAAAATTAACATCCACATACCTTTTACCGCTGGGTCTGTCCCTAGCAATTGAATACAATGGCATCACAGGTGATGGTAGAAAAAAGACATTATCCATATCTCCTGAACTCCACTGAGCAGTATTTTTCAAATCCGACCATTTACGAGCTCCTAAAGGTATGTAGCAGACTGAATGTCCACCACGGTACTGAACCTGTGCTGATTGACTATTCCAAGATTCTGCACAACCCTGCAAGATGTATAATTGAGACCTTTATGTTCAATAGAACTTGGGCACCCTTACAAACCTTCAAAAGTCTATCTCCACCAACAAACTCATAACCCTTTGAATCAAGGATAGACACGAGATGAGATTCTTCTTCAAATCTGGAACATGTGAACATGACCAAGTGTTTTTCAATTTGATCGTTTCAATTCTAACAACCCGATAAGGTGCGTTGTTTCCCACAACCACGGCACATTTGGAAACAATTACATATATAGTAAACAAGTCCTTATTATTATATATGTGAAACACACACGCTGAATTCAGAATCCAATCCTCCTCTAGTTTAGATTCGATGTCAGAAATAGCCAAGAAATCTCCCTCACTTATAATGTTCTCCACGAGGTCTGCTTCACCTAAAGTTTCTAATTGTTTACCATATCGACTTGCAGCCAAAATTTCTTTATTTTGAAATTTGTGTTCATTCCTCTTGCAGAAGTTACAAATCTGATTATTGAACTTAGACTTCGATCTGCCCCTTCCAGAGCCACCATGAGCAACAAGGATTTCTTCATCTTTGATCTTTGAAATCAGATGATTCATCTTCTCTTTTGAAAACAACGCATCATACACCTCTTCTACGATGAGAGTATCACGATTATACAAGATCGTGCCTATAAATGAAGAAAACAAAACGGGCAATGAACACAATATGATCAAGACCAAATATTTTTCATCATACTTTACTTCCAAAGTTTCCAAATCAGCGACAATCTCTTTAAATACAGTGAGGTGAGATTCCAATGATCCTCATTCTGTCATTCGATGAGGGTATAAACGCTACTTGAGATACAACTTGCTTGTCAGACTTTTAGTCATGCACAATTGCTCCAACTTCAACCATAAAGTAGCTGTTGAACCTCCCACAAAACGTCCTGAAAAATGATAATCAATAGATGAAGATGAATGTGAGAAACTGTCTTCTTATCCTTCCGTAATTTCTCCTCCGCGGTCAGAGCTGTGGGCATCGTATCATCAAGTTTCCAATTTTTCAATTTGTTTTTCAAATAAATGATTACAACATCATTTGTGTTTGCATTGTCTACAGTAATACTAAATACATGATTTTTTCCTCATTCAAGCAAACAATTTTCTAATTTTCCCGATTGTCTCTTCTTTATGATTTGGAGCAACGATAAAGTTTAATATCTTCTATC
>CAIGRK010172037.1:0-12577 GCA_903798315.1 Fraxinus greggii | reverse complement strand
ACTCAAAAACCCATTTTACTACTTATTAACGAACCGTACACTTGCGGTGGTATTAAAACGAACAATATTTTCGTGAACACTTAGTGCCATTTGAAAGTAATGCAAGTTTAGACACTCAAACTTTAACTTTGCTATATCATTGTTTTATTTGTTATTCCCCAAAGCCGACCCCCTTTTTTATATTGGAGGTTCATGTTTAAAACTCTCCCACAATCATATATTTTCTTCCCCAACTAACTCGATTGTCGAAATGCGCGCGGCCAACTCCACCACCATCGGAGAAGCCATGTATGGCTAATGGTTTGTCCAAGTGTACAGGAACAAGACTTACGTAGACGTGAGAAGCCTTGAGATCCGTTGGTTGCTTGTACGTTTTTTTGAGTCAATAAAGATAATGCCTTATCTGTGACAAAGATATTNCAAACTTTAACTTTGTCATATCACTGTTTTAGTTGTTATTCCCCAAAGCCGACCCCCTTTTTTATATTGGAGGTTCATGTTTAAAGCTCTCCCACTATCATATATTTTCTTCCCCAACTAACTCGATTGTCGAAATGCACGCGGCCAACTCCACCACCATCGGAGGAAGCCATGTATGGCTAATGGTTTGTCCAAGTATGGAGGAACAAGACTTACGTGGACGTGAGATGCCTTGAGATCTGTTGGTCGCTTGTACTTTTTTTGAGTCAATAAAGATATTGCCTTATCTGTGACAAAGATATTGATTTTTAATATTTTGATGGAAAGTTAGGAATTGGCATCATCATTTTTTCTATTCCCTAAGACAATCCTCCATTTTTTAATTCTTCGTGTGCTTTTCCATGTCTTACCAAGTTCTAAATTTCGTAAATAATCGCTAATAACACTGTCATTCCACTCATTTCTGTCATCGCCAACTTTTCACCATCTACATTGTAAATTTGGCATCAAGAACAGGAGTTTTAAGATCACGCTAAATAATTGGTTACTCATTTCTATTGCTCGTGTTTGCATTCACACCAATTTGAAACTATCAAACCACAAATAATAATAATAATCCCTTTCATGTTTTTGTAGGATGAGAATAATAAATAACTTGGTCGCATACACTCAAAGACTTCAGAGTAACAAATTATTATATTTTGCTGTGTTCCCCTTACGACTGGGAAAATTTGGCACATGGGCGTATAGACATTTTGAGTGGCTAGTGAAGAAAGGAAAAGTTAAAAAACATGCCCATATTTGATGATCATCATTTGGCAAAAATCAAGTTTTGAATAGTGAATTTTTGAAGAATGTGTGGCTAAAATGCAGGGAAAATTTTTGAGTTTACGTACAGAATATTTGACTACATAAATGCGCGGTAGGAATGAATACGTAAAATAAAGAATTTTGAAATAATGGTTGTCTGGTAAAATGATTCTAAGATTCGTGTCATGTAGCAATCAATGACTAAATACTAAAAAGTTGCACGGTCTCTGTTATTTCATTCTCCTTTTTTCTGTGGAGTGCGCAAATTCTGCAAATTTTGGCGGATTCTACTGCAACATTTTGCTTATAGCTAGGTTTTGCTTAATGGAAAGGACACCCAATTAAAAGTGTGGAACTTGAAAAGGTATGAAATGTAAGTTTCAACGGCCAAACCTGCAATCTCTTGCTTAATTGTTGTAATTATTACATTATGATAAATATTTGTGGATGAGTTTAGAGCATCAATAAATTCAATTTTATTTTATTTTTTTCAATTTAAGTAAACTTACATAAGGTTAAAAATGTATATAAAAAAATTAAAAATTCGATAAATATATAAGAATGGTGGATGAAAATAGTGACTTCCTCATTTTCAACCTAAATTTTTAATGCGGACAAGCTATATTAACCATATTAAATTTTGGATTGAAAATGTTTGGAATTAGGCCTGAATCAAGTATTCATGAAAATAAAGAAATTAGAGATACGACGTTTGAGTTCCAAGTTGATCAAAAAATCATAGTCATCGTCTGACCAATTGGCTCGAGCAGCTTACCCAACAAAGGCTAAGGAAATGGGGGACCTTGGCAGGCCACTTAATCCGATAGGGGGAATACCACGGCCAATTGAACCGTACGTTGAATAAATCTCAGGGTGATATTAAAGCACGATCCTCTTATTCTACTCTCGTGATTTAGTAGATTAAGGTTTGTTTGATTAGAAATTTTGAGAATAGATTTTGGGAATTTTTTTTTTTAAATGCGTGATTAAAAAGTTTGGAGAAATTATGAGTTATGTGCAAAATTAGAGAATGTATGATTAAAAATAAATTTTAAAGTATATGTATAGAACATGAGCTTAATACACTAACTACATATTCAGTGTGTTATATATGACTGAGACTGACATATTATGTTACATCTTCCTCTCTTATTTCTATCTAATCTAATATAATCCCCGTCCGACTACCAAATTCGACTTTGTTGTTAACTCTACCTTAAGTACGACGAAGTGCAACTGGCAATTAAATTTAAGTTCTAAATGTAATTAAGTAAATTAGTTAGTAAGTTGTGTGACAAATTAAATTAAAGCCACGCGATGCCTACCCAATTGACAATTACCCGAAAGCAATAACATATTTTCTATTTGATTAAGGCCTGTTTGATTAGACTTTTTGATAATAGATTTTAGGAAGAGTGTTTTTCTTTTTAAATGCATGAATAAAAATTTTGGAGAAATTATGAGTCCACGTGCAAAATTAGAGAATGTATGATTAAAAATAAATTTTAAAGAATATGTATAGAATAGGAGCTTAATACACTAGGGTCCGTTTAATTGCAAGGTTGAAAATGGGTGAAAAGAAAATAAATTCCAGAGAAAATAATTGCCTAAAACTTGTTTTCCAAGAAATTGTTAATAAAGTGTGTTTGATTGGTATAATTTTCCACCAGGAATAATTTTAAAATTTTGGATCTTTTTGTATTCGTTTGACTTTGTTTTATATGGAAATTGTCCCTAAAAAATCATTTTTCATTAAAGTTTAGTGTTCGTGTGACCTTTTTTACATGAAAATTGTCCATTAAAGTAAATTTTTTTTTTATAATTGGTTATAAAATTTGTTCCAATTGCCAGAAAAAAATCTGGAATTCCAATTTCTTACCAAAATGGTGGGAAAATCAATTCAATGATTTCCTAGAAAATGTGCATGTGGGACCCATTTTGGAAAAACCAATTCCATGGAAAATTTATGTATCAAACAAGGCAAAAGTTGAAATTTTTTTGTTTTCAAACGGGGCCTAATTATATATTCTGCGTGTTATATATGACCGACATATTATGTTACATATTCCTCTCTTATTTCTATCTAATCTAATCTAATATAATCCCGTCCGACTACCAAATTCGACTTTGTTGTTAACTCTACCTTAAGTACGACAAAGTGCAACCGGAAATTAAATTTAAGTTCTAAATGTAATTAAGTAAATTAGTTAGTAAGTTGTGTGACACATTAAATTAAAGCCACGCGATGCCTACCCAAGTGACAATTACCCGAAAGCGATTACATATTTTCTGTGGACTAATTTTAGCCGTCAAGTTTCTAGATTATTATGATTATTCTTCCAATCAGAGTACGAAAATAAAATTCTTGTGGACCCTAATCTTTACAACTTTCAATAAATTTGTAAGAGTTATTGGCTAATAAGAATTAGTCTAATGCAAATAATCAAGTGGGTGTACATCTACAGGTGGCCAACGGATGCGAGTTGGGATCGGGCATGGGTGACTAGAGTTCACTTGGAGACGAGCCATGGATCAAATCGAGCTCACATTTTTTCTTGAATAGCTCGGCTCCTGAGGTCCACGAGCCGGTCACTTTTTTCCTCATTTTATTAATTTCTTTGAAAAATTCACATTTTTAATCTTATTATTTATTTATATTTTTAAAAAAGAATCAACGTGTGGACAACTCGGCTCTTTTGGAATTGTGAAAGGCACGGCTCATTTGGGCTCGAGTGATTCGGCTCGTGATACACAAGAGCCAAAGGACTAATCCAATGATAAGATTTAAACACGAGTCAAGCTCGGCTCGTGATAAAAAATTTTTTGTATCATATTTGGTATATCAGATCTTATAGTAATTACATATTAAAAAAAGTTACAAATTATTCATTCCATTTTATTGAACTTAGTACTCATTGTCACGAAATGACACGCCACTAAGTCTATGTTTGGTTTTCTTCAAATCAAAATTTTAATAAATTTTGATAAAAATTGATGAAATATGTGTTGAAAAGTTGATAAAAGTTATAGATCGCATGAAATATGCGGCTAAAAATGAGTTTGAAAAAAAAAATAAATATAGGAGTCAAATAAGGGCTAAAAACAACAAAGACCTTTGTTACTTGACCTAATTAAATATTTTATTTTATTTTATTTTTTATTTCATTTATAAGAACTTATTTAAAAAGTACATTTTTAGTTAAGGGGTGTATTCAATCTAATTTTTTAAAGACTTTTAAAACTCCTTAAAAGTCTTGAGTTTTGAATATAGATTCTTATAGGTTTGACATGTTGATAATATCGGACACTATATATTTTTCTCTCTTTTTTTTCGTTAAAAGATTATGAAAATGTTATAATTTTTTTGTATTTTAATTTATTTTTTCGTTGAGGTGACTTTTATATATTTTATATTAGTTAAAAAATATATATTTATTGATATGAGAAATATAAGTTTGTTATTATTTATTCTGAATCATTTGTTTATGTAAATAGCGGTTCAGAATGTTATTATATTGTAGCTCATAAATAAATAGTTCAATAAAACAAGGATGTGCGTAGACATATAACTTTATGGACATGCCCAATGCAAATTTGTACAATTCAAATGAATTCTATAAAAGTCTGTAAAAAACTTGATGAAAATCTAAGTTGTTAAGGGATACAATCTCACATCGAATAAAGATGAAAAATAGACCAATTTAGAAGAGTTTGGGCTGTTCCTCTTAATAAAATTGACATTTTAAGATGGAACTCAAATTCTTAACATAGGATCAGAACCAGGTTATGCTCTAACGAGTAATTCGATTCTGTTAAAACTCCAAAAGTGAGCATACGAATTTTAAGATTGAACTGCGCAAATGAGTCACAATTTTGTAGGGGCATGTTAAGGGATACAATATCACATCGAATAAAGATGAAAATATAGATTCATTTGTAAGAATATGTACTACTCATCTTAATAAGGTTGACCTTTTAAGATGAAATCTCAATACTTGACGTAAGTCTATGAAAAACTTTCATTGGATTCTATAAATTTTTATAAAAATCAATAAAATTCATTAAATTTTGCAAAAGTTGTTCATTTAAAAAAAATTCTAAAAATCTTTGTTCCATTTTTTATTGAAAGATTTAAAAGTCCAAATTCAATATATCCTTCTAATATCTTATTTAAATTTTTTTATAATTTTTTTTATCATTTGAACAATAAAAAATTTTAGCTATTTTTTATTTGAAAAATTGTAGTTAAAACATTAGGTGACCTGAAAGTTGTTTTAAATTCAACAATTGACAAATGATCGATTGGACACTCCCATGAAATGATATGGGAACATGATTTAACGGAGGAGACTTTTCAACTTTATTTCATTAGAAAATAATCTACAAGTATTGAAAATATAGGATTATTTTCATATTATATTATATTTTATATCGACATATAAAAATTTCAGTTATAGAATTTTGATAAGAAAATAATCAGGGCCTTTACGATTGAAACTTCGCGAGTAGGTAGTAATTAAAACACAACAAAAGTACTATCCAACTTTAAAATCCTTAATTCAACTTAAAAGTGTTGCTTTAGATAAACGTCATAGTTCAAATTTCATCGCAATGTCATATATGAAAAGTTCATGTGATGTAACTAGGTGAAAAAAAATTGGCATATATATAAGAAATAGTTGAAACTTCATTAGCACTAGCAGTTCATAAGCTCCAACGAAACAATGCTAGTCAGGAATTCAACTTCGAAATTCTTGATTTTAGTTTCATAGTATATAGTGTTTCCTAAGTTGTCTTCGAATGTAGTGGTACAATCGGTATAAAATTATGATGTCCAAACATGCTCCGATAATGATCCAAGATTTTCATCTAGGAAGCTCATATTAGTTTGGTAATCATTGTCATAGGATTGGTGTTGGTGAGGAATTATTTTGTGCCATTTTTCAATGCAAATGAGGGCCATAAGGTTTGCTTGTTGAGATTGCATATTGACAATCTCAGCTTGTGCCATTGCTAGTTGCTGTTGAAGTTCATTAACTTGGTTTTGGAGTTGGGAAATCACTCCTGCACTTCCATACACAGGATCTCTTAGTCTTGCATTCGCCTCATAAACCATACTACTCACCGCATCGGCTCTTTGGGCCTCTGGCAGTTCCTGTTAATCATTCAGATATACATATATATGTGTTATATATTTTTTTATTAATCGAGTAGATATTGATTCTTTAATAGTTGTAAATATTGGTAGGAATGCTTAGGAAAAAAATAGAGTTCTTATAAGAACGTTCATTACTACGAGCCTTAAAATTCCTTTTTAAAAGGTCAATCGTTAGAAGAGATTACCTCGAGTCTTAATGTGTTGATTATATTTTTCAAATCTATGTGAAGCGAGATTTTCCCATGATATGGCATAACAAGAGGTGAATAATTGGAGAACATCCATATTAAAATTTCACTACTCTTCTGAGCTTTAAACGTATCGAGTTGTTCATTATATGCTTCAATCATGTCCTAAAATATACATACAAGAGAGAAAGAGAGAGAGAGAGATTACCTGCAAGAACTTGATTAAATTACTGGCGCCAAAAATACGGTGAGCAATGGTGAACTTGAGTGGATCATTTGGTGGAAAATAAGGTGCCAACACACATTTTTCTACACATCGCCTCCTCAAGATCTTACAAGCGGCGCAAGGGCTGGCCACCGATGGCGGCGGTAGAGGAATAGGGGAAGGGGAAGAGGATGATGTAATAGTTGTGATTGTTGCATCAGCATAGCAATGCTCCATGTTGAGGAGAGAAATATAGAATATTGTAATGGAGGTGTGTTTTAGTGGTTACTGCATTTTGTACGAGATGATTATATATATAGGCACATGGGGTGGACTATATGAGACATTAATTTTGAATATTATTGGCTTATATTGCTGTGGAAAATTTACAATTTAAGCAATCATATTATTATATTAAGCTTGTAATATTTTTATTTTGTGGAAATAATTTCTTCTTTTCCCCCATTTTGCAAGTTTTGTGAGAGAAGATCACTTTAATTTATAATTTTTTTATGAGATTTGCCATGGGAAAAAAAAATTATTAGGGCTTGTAAGAAACATACTTAAAGTAAGGATATTGTTGATTTTTCTTTTATAAAAATGTGGAAAATATAAATCTTGATAATTATAATCTCTTGTGACAACACTATTAAGCGTTATGAATGATACCCAATGGTCGGTAAATTGTCACAACTTGGTCGTGATAATTAATGCGTTGTACAAAATATGCAACGCTTGTAACTGATATCGAAAATTATGCTAAGATAATTGAAATTCGATCATTTTTTCCACAAATTTCTCGGACTGAAGTCTACTAATCAAGTTTAGAAGTCAACATAGCTGTTGACTAATAGCAATAACTCATCCAACGTAAAATTGAAGAAATTGTACGAGGAACCTTTTGTTGTGAAAAAAAGGTGAAACAAGATTCCTTTTTATCTGTCCTATTTTCTTTCCTTGTGTTATTATTTCCCAACCACTCCATTGTTATTTTCTTCTTTTCTTGCCAATTCTCACGATTTTTCATTGATATAGTCGTTTTGATTTTACAGAGAGTGATTCTTTATTTATTAAATTAGCCATGAAAACATTGAAAAGGGCACTTCTAAAATTGTTATAAAATTCATATATTCGTGAATTTTTTTTCTAGAATTTAATCTTGAATGATTATGCTCAATGCTCGTTATCATGTTTCCTTCCATAAATAATATCAAATTTATCGTCTAATATTATTTATTTCCCCGTTTTAAACGCATCATAAATTGTATAGGATTTCTTAGTGCTTATTTGCTAAAATTTTATCAATTTTTCAACTGGTTACACTTCACTTTTAATCACGTAATATTTCATGGGATTCACGACTTTTATTAACTTTTCAATTTCATATTTTATTAACTGTTATCAAAATCTGTTAAATTTTTTTACCAATGACTTTATCAAACGAGGCCTTAGTAGAATGTGAGAAAATGTGTTCATTGAGGGGGTTGATACCAATTTTGAGACAAAAGTGGAAGCTATCGAACATCAGCAGTGTTAGAGTATAATTTTATGTGGCATTATATGATACGTTCAATTAATGTAAAATTATGTGATTTAATTATACATTTTATTCACATAAACTGTTGTTGTAACACTAGTGATGCTAAATATCATTACTCGGATACTTTTCTTACTTACTAAATACCAAGTCCTTACATGTCCATTTATTTAATAATAACAAAACAAGAAATAAGAAGTCATGCGATTGGATTTAACTATTTAAAACTTTCAAGTACAAATTCTTGAATGGTGTCGACAATGCCCTTTAGCTTCCATCAAGAATTAAGACACTTATTTGGACTCTTGTACACCAAAAAACATTATCTTGGAAGCATGCTCTTCTTATTATTTTGTCTAAATTACATTATCTTGGAAGCATCCTTTTATTATTATTTTGTCTAAATTAGGTATTGATGCAGTGAAATATACGAAGTCTCTATTTGGTGGAGGTTTTTTAAGAATAAATTTCATGAAAAATTGATTTTTTTTTTGACAATATAAGGTCAAAAAATGAAAAAGAAAATTGAATTTATGTTGTAAAATTATTCTATCAAGAGCATGTGTACTAGAAAGTGAATTTGAAATAAATGAATTTTTGAAAATGAATGTCAAACGACAACGAAATAATGAATAATACTTTAAAGTACTCGAAGATTCGACATTATATCGATAATCACCGTATATATCAAAGAAAATGTCGTTAATTTCCATGTTACCAAACAGGGGCTTAATCTAACAGAACAAAAATTTCCTCTAATACGTTGAAAAAGTTGTGTTATTTATTTATGTTTATAATTTGTGGGGGAAAGTAGTTTGACTAGCATGTTGACATTCGTGTAGAATTTGGTTAAAGAAAAAGGCCAATTTAATTTGTGTAATGTCAAGTCTTATTGTAATATTTTTTTTTCATGTTTCATTATCAGATACCAGTTAATCAATTTATGAGGGTCATTAAAAAATAAATAAATAAATTCACCTTCACGTTGCTCCACACCCTATGGTTCCCGAATCGGGATGGAGAGAATTGTAAAGCAGGCCGCTTTGATGGAAAATTGGTTTCCATTTAGTATGGACTCGTATTTATCAAAATAACAAGTTCAAAATTCGACGTCGGAAATATTTAATTGGAGATTCAAGTGCTTATTTCATCAAATATCGGGGAGTATTGCTATACGTTCCCCTAAGTTTCAAAGTCCCAACAGAATCGTCATCCACTTAATCGTTAAATGAACGCACTTTTTGACTTTCTAGTTAAACACAAGAATTGAAACATTTTCTTCTTTACGTTATAAACGATGTTTACATTATTTAATTCGTGTAGCTACCTCATCTACACATCAAAAGATTGACTTTCACCTAAGGGTGAACATGCTCACACAATGCTTCTAAGGGGACCTTTAAAG
This sequence comes from Fraxinus greggii, assembly GCA_903798315.1. Lineage (NCBI taxonomy): Eukaryota > Viridiplantae > Streptophyta > Magnoliopsida > Lamiales > Oleaceae > Fraxinus > Fraxinus greggii. Next base: position 2,854 of record CAIGRK010172037.1, on the reverse strand, counting down.
GCAATTTAATTAAGAAAAATGGGAATTGAAAAAATGAAGAGGCAAAAGAACTTTGATTAATTAATGATGTCAAACCTTAATTCATTTTACACCCTTAAATTATCGGTATTTATTTTTCATGAAAAATATCAGTTTTTCATCCAAATTCTTACTTTGAAGTGTTTGATTGCTATTTTTTCCATAAAAAATACTTTCCGACTTTTAAAAATATGTCTAATTTTCCTTGTTTTAAAGAAAATATTTTCTTTGGGGGGAATAAGTTTTTGTTTTTCTCAAAATAAGGAAAATATTTTTTTTTTTAGGATATATTTTCCACGCTAATCAAACACACTCTAATATTTGTCGTACCAGACAGCTAATTCTCCAAAGATAGAGCCCATGAACTTTCATAATCTATCCAAATAAGGAAGTTCGACCGTCTATGCATGTATTAAGACATTTTCTTCGCATAAAGATGTACAATAATTTACAATCCCAATTGGCTCCTCCTTTCCCCTCAACATATCTAGATTGCTCGAAGTGTGAATGCTAGGGATTTTAGGAAAAATTTTCAAGTATAGGAGATTTGTTGGCATAGTGAATATAGGGGACAATTGTACCCCTGTAATTGGTTAAGCCAAAAACTGTTTTTTGACTTGATCATTTAAGTCCACCTGTATTGACCAACCTTGTGAACAAATTCCTGCAAGTGTAGCATAATTCTGGTTTCTTTCTTTTTTTTCTTTTTTTTTTTAACGCTGATACTTTACCGAAACTTCAAATTGTGTATGTGATATTAGATCATATATGATTGGACGTGTAATTAAAGAAAATATGCACCTGAAAAAATTTAGAGCTTGTTTGGAGGGAATTTTAATATGATTTTAATTGAAAATATAGTCGTTATTGGGTCTCACTCGTCTAATAAAAGTCAACAATAACTGCTAGTTTTTCAATTTTAATTCGATTTTAATCTCTACCGAACACGCCCTGTATAGACTCAATANTAGATCATATATGATTGGACGTGTAATTAAAGAAAATATGCACCTGAAAAAATTTAGAGCTTGTTTGGAGGGAATTTTAATATGATTTTAATTGAAAATATAGTCGTTATTAGGTCTCACTCGTCTAATAAAAGTCAACAATAACGGCTAATTTTTCAATATTAATCCGATTTTAATATCTACCGAACACGCCCTTAATAATTGTGAGTTTAGTACAATCTATTATACTGTTTGATATATATTTTTTGAGAATAGATTTTGAAAAAAATGATTTTTTTTGGAGAACGTGTGATTAAAATCTAGAGTTTAAGAGGGGAAAAATTTTGTTTGAAGAATGTGAGTGAAAATAAGTTAAAGGAAAAACGAGTCTAAAAATGTGTACTAAATGGAGAATAAATTACTAGATATATTATTGCTTTCATGCCCAGCCTTATCAAGTGACCCCAATTTTTTCGTAAACTAATTTATGAAACGGATTATTTCAAGCAAAATACACAAATTCTTCCAACCCCAGTTGTCAAAATCAATCATCTACTTAATAAAAATTAAGTAGGAAACAAGAAACTTATAAGCAATTTATTTAATTGTATGATAAAAAAAAAAAAGCATTAAAGTCATTTTCTTTCATTCTTATCAACGGTTAAATGTCTTTCTTAATCCCCATAAAGTCTTGATGGCTAGTTGAGTTAGGTTCGGCTTGACCAGTGTGTTGCATTCACAAGTCATTTTCTAAAAGAAAATATGAATATTGAATATCCCAAGAGAAAATAGGAATCAAAAATATCAAAATATGTCACCCAAGTGTCCATTATATAATCTTAAATGATGATACGATTGATACAAAAGACTAAACACAGTTAAATTTGATAAGATATATTTTTTCTTATTTATGTCTAATGTTGTTCGATCCATCTTGCTCAACATGTTTTTTGGAGTGAAAACAAACCCATAATACACATACATCGATTCTCATCTTATGTAATGACAATTTATAAAAAAAATTGTGGGACGGTTGGAGATTGATGGTTATGAGAGGTAGTTTGATTTTACAACCGATCGCACAAAGTAACAAAAGGTATATTCATTAGTTCAAATTGGTACCACAATGGTGCCACCTTATATTTGTTACTTCGATTTACTACTATAATGGTTGTACATTCACAATTTTCATCTATATATTTGTTACTTAGACTTGCTAATAATTAAATGGAACCTCCTTATATTTTTTTCTTCGATTAACCACTACAGCAGTCGTTCATTCACAATTCCCATCCATATATTTGTTATTATGATTTTCTATTATAATTGTACCGCATTATATTTTATTACTTCGATTTAGCCCTTCTTTGTGTTCCATTTTAATGAGATTTTGGGAACATTGTATTTTAGAATGGTAATTTCTTAGAAAAAAGTGTGGTTAAAAAAGAAAACAAAATGAATTTAAGTATAATATTATTTTATTGAGAAATGTGTGGTTGAAAAGAAGAAAAAGATAAAGAGAAAAATACAATAAAAATCAGGTGTTTAAAGATTGCTTTTTAAAAATCAGGTCTAAAATTTATTTATGCAAAAATCAGGTAATATATTAATTAATAACACTAAATCGCTAATCTCTCTCTCTCTCTCTCTCTCTCTTCCTTCTCTTCCCCCTCTTTCTTTCTCTCGTCTCTATCTCCCTTTGTCTCCCTGCGAGCGGTGCTGCAATGAGCGATCGACGGCCGGTGGTGGTTGTTCATCGTCGCTGCGCGCGGCTTCTCCATGCGACAGTGGTGATTTTGGTGCTCAAATAACGATCGCCTCCACGCTTCACTGTGCAGCGGCGTTGGCAGTCTCTCTATCGACACTTCCGTTATTCTTCTTTTTTTTTT
>CAIGRK010172014.1:0-10867 GCA_903798315.1 Fraxinus greggii | reverse complement strand
TCTCTCTCTCTTCTACATGTCGTATCTCTCTATTACTCATCTCCAGAAGAAGTCTTTCGAGACACACAACCATTAATCAGGTCTGTCCTTGATGGATATAATGTCTGCATCTTTGCTTATGGTCAGACTGGCTCCGGAAAAAGTTACACTATGGTAAGCTTATACTCTTAAAATCAGTTGAAAAGATATATTGGCTCTTTAGGTTTGTATCTCATGTCATTTAAAAATATTCCAGACAGGGCCGAATGTAACATCTGTGGCTGATTGGGGTGTCAACTATAGAGCTTTGAATGATCTCTTCAACATCTCTCAGAACAGAAAAGGCTCCATTTCGTATGAAGTTGGTGTTCAAATGGTTGAAATATACAACGAACAAGTACGTGACTTACTCAGCAACGACAGTTCTCAGAAGAGATATCCTTCCAATTTTTTTCTTATATTGCACATTTAATTGACCATTGCGTTTCCTCGTCCGTGTAATTCTTTTACAATGTTTTCTCTTATCATAGAAATCCTTTAGTTTCTTAGGTCTCAATTTGGCAGGGAAACACCTTGGGCCACTTTAAGAGCTCTTATAAACGGAGAATGCACTTTCAAAAAATTATTCAAACGGGTCCAAAAGCAGCTTCAGAAGTAGCTTTTGGATTTTCAAAAGCCCAGCCAAATGGGGCCTTAAACTCATTATATTGTGAAACATCATGCTGCCTCGCCCCATTTCATACTCCATGCATTTCATTGTTCTTGTTTTCCTTTGACTTGCACACTCTTGGGATATGGAATACTGCCCAACCAAATGGGTTGGCTGTCCCTGATGCTAGAATGCACCCTGTTAATTCAACTGCAGATGTGTTAGAGTTAATGAATATAGGACTAATGAACAGGGCTGTTGGGGCTACTGCCCTAAATGAAAGAAGCAGCCGGTCCCACAGGTTGGTGATACTTGTGTTTATTTCCTATTCTCGACATTTTCTTGGTGGGCTTGATTTTGATTTGACCTCATGTGAGACAGTATCCTCACTGTTCACGTTCGTGGTGTGGATTTGGAGACCAATGCTGTTTTGCGCGGTTGTCTACATTTGGTAGATCTTGCTGGCAGTGAAAGAGTAGAACGTTCTGAAGCAACAGGGGATAGATTACGAGAAGCGCAGCATATAAACAAGTCTCTATCTGCTCTTGGAGATGTGATCTTTGCTCTGGCACAAAAAAGTGCCCATGTGCCTTACAGAAATAGCAAATTAACTCAAGTTCTTCAAAGCTCTCTATGTACTAGACTATTCTTGACTGATATCTTATTAATTATATCATATTAAAGGTTTTAAATATCTTGCTTTTTGTTAGGAGCGATATGTTCTACCTAATGGTTTTACTCTCCTTTTATTGCTCTTTCTATCTCAAATGCATATACTTCACCCTCTTCCCCATCGTTGCAGGTGGCCAAGCCAAGACTCTTATGTTTGTACAACTCAATCCTGATTTGGAATCTTACTTAGAAACCATAAGTACTCTGAAGTTTGCCGAGAGGGTTTCAGGTGTTGAGTTGGGTGCTGCACGAAGCAATAAGGAGGGTAGGGGTGTGAGAGAACTTGTGGAACAGGTATTACTTGTCGTTTTCGTTTTTCACAATTTATGTATTTTGGAGAAGCATTTAAAGTTATGAAAAGGTTGATTTTTTTAATTTTTTTTTTTTTTGGGTTATTTCGTCGAAAAAGTGTAGTATGAGTTTGGCCCAATTTTTCCTCGATATATGTATGGGGATGTTCATATTATCTTTTTTCACAGACTGCTTGATTATCTTCTCTTCTCACAGACTCTTTTATCCGTTTCATTGTCCTAATCTAGGAGCTTTGGCTACAATCTAATTTATGTTTTTAATTCTCTGTATGTGGCTGGAATCAGCTACATTTTTCATCTCTAGCATTTCAATCCAAGAAAAAGACCTGTAGGTAATTGATCCGTATTGACCATGCAGGTTGCTTTTCTAAAGGATGCCATGGCAAAGAAGGATGAGAAAATAGGACAGTTACAGCTACTAAAAGCTAACGGAAGTGGTGAACGGCGTGGTATGGCCTCGCCAAGATACGGATCTGCCTCTCCGAGAAGGCATTCTCTTGGGGGTGCACGGGCAAGCCAAAGACTTTCAAGAGGGAAAACTTCTGTCGAGAGAGGTGCTTCAGACAATAGCTCGGAGTACAGTGATAAGCATTCTGAAGCTGGTTCTCAGCAATCAGTGGATGAACTTGGGCACCACAAAGAATTCTTCCGACAATCAAGACCTGCCGTGGTTGGTGACGGCCAAAATTTTACCCATGACATTGTTTCAATGAATGATATAGCAGAAGGGATTAAAAATCTTAATGAGGATGTAGAGCTCTTGGGATTTGGAGATGCAGACTCAGAAGAGAGACTAAGTGATATATCCGATAGCGTTCTTTCAATGGGAACAGAAACGGACTCGATTAATAGTATTGTGGAGTACACTCTTTTCCCTGAAACTGCAAAACCACTCGTGGAGAGCATTGAGAGGTGAGCATTTCATACACCCTTCACATTCTTTTTCAACAGATTCATGTGCCTAAATTACATCAATTTATTTTCTTGTTAGAAATCTATAAAATATTAGTGCTCATTAGAAATGATTGACCCGATATTTGTTTCTGTTTCTTAGTCCACAGTCATCCAATGGGAACATTATCAATATTTTCAGAAAATATGATTTTCTTTTATCTTCTCCAAACTGGAGAATTGGGCTTTAGTGACTTTTCTTCATTTTTGTAGTAACTTTATTTTCTTGAATTCTTCTGAAACTTCGGAGACTTGTTGAAAAGTTACACCATGCATTTTATTATTGATCTGCACGTTGGCGTGTAACATACTCTTAACTTATGTGCTTTCTTTATTGGTGGTGATTGCAGGCGCGACGTTCCCACTAAACTTCCAAGACCCCCGCGGAAGCAGATACAACCCGGATCCTCTCGGTTGTCGTTGAGCAAGAGCTCATCCAAAATTTCAAGTGCGAACTTCTTCCTGTTGTCCTCATCTTCCTATAGTGCATTTCCCCCCCTAATTTCTTCTTCTTTGGCCCCTCAGGTTCTAAAAAAACTGTGGCTAGCAGCTCGTCTGCAGTTAAGGGCTCCAAACGATGGGTGTAAGCCACAAAGCACGACTAACAAACCAGAGAAACTCAGCGACCAGTATGCGTAAATTAGAAAGCTGGTAACTTCTCTTGCCTAACCGCGTCTCTTTAGGCATGAATATTATTGTACGGGTAGAGATGTATTAGGGACTTCCATTTTTGGAATGTAACTTTAGGTTGTAGCGTAATTCAACGGCGTCCAATTTGCATTCGTGTAAATTTGCGTTGCACGGTGCCTCTATAAACCTCTAACTTCCTCAATCAGCTAGTTTATTTGTAGCAGAATGAGTTGTTACCATCATTTAGCAAAGATTGTGTTGATGTTTGATCATGGATAGGTTCTGCTTATTCTTTCAGGATACTCCATCATTGTAGCATGTTTGGCTAAATTAATTTTTTTTTTTTTTTAAGTTACTTTTGAGTAACTATTTATTTCCAATTATTTTAGAATTGTATTTAATTATAAGTAAACTTTTTAAGTTTAGCCAAACATGCGAACTCGCTTTTCCTCAATCTCCCTTCTGACGATTTAATTGAAATACACCGCTGTCATTGATTGATACTTCATGTCCCCTAGTTTCTTGACTTGATATTATGCATCGTGTTCTTGATTCTTGTGCCCGTCCCACTTTGAAGGTCTCAAATGTAACCTAAGACTTATAATTTACTAATGTTATAGATAGATCTCAAATTGTCATGTACCGATATCAAAATTTGGGGGTTGATTGTTATGGTATATTTAATATTATTAAACAAGAAAAAAAAATTTAATTTTGAAATTGTAATGTGGTTGAGTTCTGCCTCGTCCTTTAATCTTAAAATGAAAAATCCTTAAAAAGTTGTAAAACAAACGGAACTTAATTTACGATTCTGGTCGAATTGTACGGGGCCCAAATATATAAGAATATACATTATATATTATTTTATAAATCAAAATCCCAACAAGTCGTTGTAGTATAGTGGTGAGTATACCCGCCTGTCACGCGGGTGACCCGGGTTCGATCCCCGGCAACGGCGTTTCGGTTTTTTCCTTTTCCTTTCTTTTTTTGGGGTAAAATTACAAGCCACCTCAAGACACTTTGCTAATGGGACGGTGTGTTCCCTTAAAGCCATGCAACTACAGTGAAACCCCTGACTAAAGTTGAATAGGACAATATAATTTTGACTAATTGTAATTCTTTTCAACTCATTTTCGACAAGAATATCTACATTTTTCGCCAATTCTTAGAATGAATTATTGTCCTTCTCCGACCTTAACTGCACAAGTTAACAAACACATTTTCAATTGAACAAAGTTATATGGTCGGTCGGCCGGTCCATTGCTGGCTTCATGTGACAATAATACAAAGAAGCAAAGTATAATACTAACCAAAGACGGAAAAAAAGGGTTATATTCCTTTTATTGTGTACATACAATGAGCAATATAACAGTGTCCCAAATGACTCCCAAAAGGTACTTCTCACTAATTAACTGGTCACTATATCCTCCCTAACTTATCAATCTAACTATATAAGAAGTATAAATTTTTTGTTCAAGTTTTGGCCGTGAAAAATTGAATATACCAAGAAAAAAATAGTTTTCCAACTCCAACGCATCGATCCCTGTATTTAGAGCAGCCCTCCAGAAAGAACTTGCCTGAATTTGATTTAAGCATCAGCATCCTACGGTTGATGGATAGTTGGAAGTCCCTCAAGACAAAATTGGATCAATACAGAGAAGATTAGTGTTGACCTCGACTTGTTCAAGAGCTACTATACTCGAGCAATTGGAGAGAAGGGTGGATTGAGTACAAAAGATGGCAAGATTTCTTCCATTTTCTTGTTAACTTCGCATTTCTCTTCATCCGCTGTTGCATCTATCAAACCTTCAATTTCCTCTTCGGCGAACACCCTCATGGAATCACATTGCAACACTTGTTTGTTTCTCTCCTTCCCAACGGCGGTGGAGGCCTCTGCAGTATGCAAAATGGCAACACAAATGGAGAATGCTTGTAGAGAAGATAACTGCGCATGAAAATCAACAGCGTATTGTCCATCATCAGTTGCCCTCATGGTCAATGCTGGTATATCATCTTTTCGTCCCTGTACTCAGATCGAGAAAATTTGTCACACACGAGAGCAAATACAAAGCAGCAGTTCCATTTTGAACAGATTTCCAAGTCATAGTACTTCGAGAATTTTCGAAAGGCGTTGGAACGCCATACCTTAATAAAATGAGAATGTTGAAGACATCGATACACGACTAAAAGAGAAAGCAGGCAATATCAATCTAGCCTTACAATTTCTTATATCATTCTTGAAAACTGCAGAGATTAAGAAGCTGATACCTATCAAATGCACATGTAATAAATTCAAATAATCATTCATTAACTTATTTTGCTTGTATTATTTGACCTTCTTCTACTTTTCCCTCCGATTGGTAATTGGCCTTCCGTTAACCAAGCATCCATATTAACTTGGTGTTGAGCCACCTCATCTAAAAGCTCAAGTTGTTAAAAAGGAGACAAATCAGTTAATTCAAAATTATTTCCTCGACGCGCACCTTCAGATTCATTTTTGATTAAAGATGTTGCTTGAGCAAATTTTCATAAATGGGTGCGAGACTGCTCTGATAGCACGTCGAACAACCTCGTCTAAAAGATTGAGCTGTTAGAGAGGGGTAAAACTTAATTTATTATGTCTTCAACATGACAGACTCAAGTAAAGTTGCCACTATATAATGAATGATCATGAAAAGTGTGACCGAGTGTGATTACCTGAACAAAAAGTTCCAATGGATGCTGATTGTCCACCGGGGGATGGTCTACAGAAATTTGAATATTCGGATTGCCGAAAATATTAAGAGGGCACGCCATGTCCCAGCCACCACAATCGCATCCTCCACCTAACCGCCATCTATCTAGTAATGGAGAAGGGCCTCGACTTTCACTACTTGGCAAACTGTGGTTTCCAGATGGAATAACAACATGCATTTTTCCAGGACTTGCAGAATCAGAAATACCAGCCTTTCGCTGCTCGAGCGCACCAACACCAACCAACTGAGAAATCAGCTTATCATTCTCTCGATCCCGACTCTTTAATTTCAGACTCTCTCTCTTCTCAAATGGAACTTGCATAATTATAGCCGCAATTTCAAGCTCCGGATGCAATTCTTCTGCTAGCAGAGGAAGTGGAGTTGATGAGTCTAAGTTACCACTGTCACGGGAATGCTTAAGTTGAACTTTAGTCTTCTTCCTAGTCGAGACCTCATCCAGTTCAGAATTACCACGAGACAAAATTTCATCAGAAACCGGGGGTGCTTTAGCAACATCAGGTGATGAATTGGAATTATCTTGAGAGGAAATGCTTTTTATTGGATGTGCGATGTCATACAACACGAACTCTGTCACCATAGAGTTGTCATAAGCCCCAGCACCTTTTAGTTCGGTACATAGATAACATGAAACTTGCATCTGTCCCACCATAGACGATTCCTTATTGTCATTTCTCAATCCCCATCCACTAGCATTATTCTTTCTTCTACGGTGAAGTGAATGGAAGGTGTAGACCCAAGTTAAAGTATTATCTGGTTTCCATGTCTTTGCCACATAAACATCTTCAGGTGACTTAACATAAAACTTAAAAAATGGCGCCCCGTGTTTAGTTTCCAACTTGAGAACACCATGTAGGTGGGCTGGAGAACACTGCAAAACTGAAGAACAGTTCTCTTTCTCTTGACACCGAGAATTGCATTCCAAATCATTTGGTATTTTTGCAGAATCTTGCAGCAGGGATTCGTGCAATATTTTGTTAGGTTTTATCCTGATTATTGTATCCCGGCCAGCTTCATTAGCAGAACTTAACGGACTTCTCTGAGACTTGGTTTTAACAAATGGATTGAACATCTTTCTAACGGGATTAAACCGGACTTTTGGACTACTCACCCTTGAGCTATCACTCTCTGATCGAGCAGGAAAACGCGATAAAGCCAATTTTTTTGATAATGACTTGTGATAATTGACATCTTGATCTCTTTCCCATAGGCTGTTTCCATAATTTACAGGACCAGGCATGGGTTCACAAGTGATCTTGGGATCCTGAAACGGCTTGCTATCTGGATCAATAACAGTTTGGTTTTCTCCGTAATCCAAACAAAAAGAAGAAACATTTGGTGGGACACTTTCTCCTGGACAAGGACGGAAAGAGTCATTTAACGAATTCCGAGAACTCAACTCTATACAGGGATTGCTAACAGATGCTGTACTTCGCTCTGAGTTTAGCGACATTACTGAGGACCTTTTCCGTTCAACTGGTAAACTATCTTCGTCTGAGCTACACAAGGAATCAATAATTCCAAACGGCAATTCAGGTGCATTCCCTTGCGAGAACTCAATTTTTTTCCTTCCCTCAACAGGAACTATTTTTTTCACCGGCCTCACTTCCCTAGAACTTTGATATACCGAACCCCTCCTCAGCACCTCATTACCTTCTCGTTTGGCGCTTCTACGGGGAACGACTCTACAAGATGCACTACGGTACCGATTAAAGCTAATCTCAGCAAAGTTTTCATTGATAGTCCGTATATCATATCCACATTTCGGATTTCCATTTGATTTTCTATTTCCCACTTTCGACTGAGGTCTAGGAGCCTGTAGGACAGTTGTAGGACTTCCGTCTACAACACAATACTTGTCGAAGTCCAACTCCATTAGTCACTCCAGTATCATCGATTAATACACTGCCTAGAAATCATAGATATACTAAATCAAATCACGGGATTCCAAAATTAATTATGAACTAAATAGATGACAATCTTAAGTTTACAATATTGCACCAAGACGCCAATAAATAGTTACAGAGTAAAAATCAAGAGCTGGTGAATACAACATTATCAATAAACTAAATCATGATCGCAAGTATAATACTTATAAGCATAGCATCCAATTACAGGCACCAATATTATTTCAATGTAATATTAAGGCAGAAAATATTCCACTTGAACAAAAATTTATACTTTTAGCCGCTACTTAGAATTGTTCATCCTTTTACACTGTGTTTAAGATGAACAAAATAAAATTTCATTTGGAAAAGCATAAATCAGATTTAAAAGAAAAAACCCCAAAACCAAAATGAATAATTCTAATTTATTCTTGAACACAAAAGTGAGATCTACTACTAATGAAGATCATACCCATTTCTTGAGATAAAAGAAAAGCCTAAAATCCAGTTTTCCCTACACTTTGTAGCTTTCAAGGATCTTACACAACAATGGCAAGAAATGCATGAACCCAACTAAAAATTTAGAACTTTAACATAAAAAACTCCTCCTGAATATCCAATATGATCCAAGAATTGAAAAATTAGAACTCTAATACTTCTATTAAGTGCCTAGTATGGCCCAGATGATAATTAAAAAAGCAAAAATCATTAAACGCGACATTTTTGCAAACACTTGAACTCCAAGCCAAGAAAAAGCACAATTGCAATGAAAATGGCCATACCCACCTTTAGATCTCAAGAAGTGAAGCGAAAGAAAATCTCAACAAACTGCTAGCAAAATCAATCATTTTCTCCACTCTCTTGATCTCAAAAGCTCATCTGAAGAAAGGCCCATTTGGCCATTTCTCACCAGTTATTCTACACACACAAAAAAAAAAATTGCAAAAGCACCACTATTAAAGAAAAGACACAATAAGACTTGAAAACAAGTACTCAGAGTTGTCTCCTTCTCAGAGCATCAGGAAAAGTAGTGTCGATGGGGGGAAAAAATAGAGTAGCCCACTAACAGTAAAGATATATGTGTGTAAACACAAAAAGAGAGTGCATGCCTCATTTTTCCTTTTCCATTTATTTTTATTTCTTGTACGTGTGTGTGTTTTGTGGGTGGGGGAGTGGGGGCGGCGTTGTGTGGAGTGCAATCTCACGGTCTCAAGTGAGCAATGGATGGAGAGACAGCGAGCTGCAAAGCCACTTCTAATGTCCACTAAAAAAGTGAGCTTCTTTGACTGATTTTCATAAGCTGTTGTTTTCCATGCTGGATGTGTACTTTGTTTTTATTATTCCTTGTTTGGGTTAGCTTCAAAATTTACTGATAAGTAAATATGCAAGTTTCAAAATAATTTCTTATGAGTTATTCATTTCTCTCATCTCTGAGATGGACGAAGCAATTGGATAAGGGAAATGATGACGGCTCACATGATTTTGGAGTCAAGGTTGGCGACTTCCAACGTACTTTGCAGCTCATGGAGGAGCATTCTCTTACAAATTCGCCATATAGTGATTAAGATCAAGATGCAGACTATTTTTGCTCTGCTATTAAAACAAGTAACACTTTTTTACTCAGAGATTAAAATTTCAAGTTACTTCTAAGCTTGTCCAAACATTGTCTTAGTGTGACCAACTATAACATTACTTTTTGCGACAATGTGCCAGGCACATTCAAGAATGATAAGCTGTCCTAAAAGACAGAATTGCCCCTTTAATACCACTTTATGGTCCTGAAACTAGGGGTATTTTGGAGATATCAAGGTTTCCAACTAAGGGAGGGTAACCCAATTATTAAACAAAGAATCCCTGCACAGATTATTATCTTATGTTATTGGGAAATGCAGGTTTAGTTTGATTAAAATTTCTTGTCTTTTGCTACTAATTTATTATTAGCTAGGATTCCCACATACATTTATGTGATCTTCAATAATTTGATATATATTTAATGTGGTGTTCAATGCACACCTCCCTCCATAGGTGAAATTTACCTTGAGATCCATCATATTTGAATTTTGTATGTACAATCTAATCTCTTTAAATTCATCAACTTCTAATTCATCACTTAACGTCTATTTATGCCATCTTAAATCTAGAGGAGGAGCGACAAATTTTTACGAGGAAATACTGGATGAAGCTCTCTAATAGCAATTGCATCGTAACAAGAACATTATGAAGAGGAAATTGAAAAGACATGGATGGTGATCCCTTTGTCAACAAAGATAAATTATGTGTCATTCGCTCGTGTATTTATCTTTTTAACCTTTAGAATCTATTCATGTTGTAGCTCAAAAGTTATTTCGAAATATACAGTTCAACATCAAGGCAACCGGAAAGAAACACTATTCTAGATGGATCTCTAACGAACATCTCTCCGGATTAATTTTTTAATATTTTTCTATTAATTATTAGCAACTAAAATATTCAATTATGCATACAAAATGCGATTAGTTTAAAAAAAAATTATTAAATGTAGGTTATTAATTATTGAAGTATTATTTTAGAGAGATCGGACGCTATGAACTATGTTAAATATGTCGATAAGGGTGTATTTTGCTCATATGACTGTATAGCTTTGTACAATACACTAGACAAATTTTTTATTTGTTTTTAATCTTTTGTAATATCATTATAGACCTATCAAATAGTTTGATCCCATTCAATTTGCATTACATGGCAAGTTGGGTTATCCAAAAAAAGTGAAGTCGTCTTATATGGCATGGATTGTATGACTCGGCCACGCTAAATAGTGTTAAGCTACCTAATTGAGTTTATATCTTTTGTTTAGTCCAATATATGTGTAAAATGTTATCTCAAAGGGAAATTACAAAAAATCAGGGGTTTAAAAATTGCTTTTTAAAAATTAGGTCTAATGTTTATTTATTCAAAAATCAGGTAATGTATTAAAACCCTAACCCTAATTTATAACTCTCAACAACCTCACCTTCCCCCCTCTCTCTCGCCTCTTCTCTCCTCCCCTTCCCTCTCTCT
>CAIGRK010171997.1:0-12125 GCA_903798315.1 Fraxinus greggii | reverse complement strand
TGAGTCTTTTGTTTTTTTTTTTTCATTTTTTAAACTACTTTTAATGCAAAAATAGTTGTGACAAAAATATTCGTTAGAAAAGAAATCACACGCAAGGCGTGTAATACAAGGTTGAGGATCTAAAATTTAGAAAAATCAATCAAATATTTTTATGATTTTTCATCAAAAGTTTGATAATCGTGATAATTACAAATTTCCGCATTGATAAATTATAATATTGTTAAGAATAATGTTATCTACCTATCTAAACAATTGTGCTATGTCAAAAATAGATAGATAATGTTGCTGGTATGTTAGTCAGTGGATGAGAGAGAAGTGTCTCCCGACAACATCCAATCAAAGGGTTAGCAAAATAAGAAAAATGAAACATAATAACATATTCAGCTACTCCAACTCAGAATTGTGTGGTAGATTATTCTGTGTACTTAGTGGAATATGATTTGCTCTTTGTTATTGTGTGAACCCAACTAGACCAGGGACCATCAAACTGCTCCTATGCGACGTCACTTCAAATGTGCTGTTTGGTATCAAAATTTATAATCAATTTATAGATTTAACTTTAAATTATTGCCAAAAATTAAATGTCAATTCAAGTTTATTTGATTATAAAACTAGATTTTGACAACCTAAATTGAATTAACTTGCACATAAATTGAAACCGTGAAAGCAGTAACTAACATTATATTCCATTGGGTGGTTAGAGTTAAACAAAAGGTTGCTCGTTGTCTTCCGTCTAACTAGAATTTACTATTTCATTTTAAGATTTAGCCTCTATTTTACAACCATTATTTCAAAATTATTTAATAATTATACTCATTTTCAACCACATCTAAACAAAAAAATATTTTGCACGTAAATACAGAATTTTCATACTTTTTAATTACACATTCTTCATAAAATCACTATTCACATCTTCATTTTATCAAAATTATGGCCATCAAATAGGAGCTTAATATACTCTAACACGTGTTGACTACGAAAAATTTTGTCATCTGATACGAAAATAAACGCTAATGTATAGTCAAAATTCCAACACCAATCCAAAAGAAAAGAAAAGAAAAGAAAAGAAAATAAAATAAAATAAAATGTGGAAAATTGGATATGAGTTTTAATTAAAAATGATAATAATAAATAAATAAATAAAAGATGCTTACGTTTTTCTTTGATATTTTGAAAGAAAAGGATTCCAAATGCCAAACAATCCCTTAAAATGACTGTTGCAGACATTGGATATATTATGGCCCCACAAGTCAAAGCAGAATTGTACTTGCTTCGTTATTGACATCTATTTATGTCAACTTTTTATCTCCGATTGGCGAATTAAAAAGTGTGGGGATGGAGGAGACATATCACATGCCCTACTTTTAAGTTTTAAACTGAACTGAATTGGACATTCACATGCATGGTGCAGTGCGTGAGAGCTCTTTAATTATCAACTCAAACGCTGTAATGATCTCTTCACCACTGTATGCGTACGTGCTGCATAACGAATTATTACTTCGAGGAATTTTTATAGTGGTTACTTTTACGTCGTGTTCGTCGCAGCAAATTAAATCGTACAAAAAATTTAGGACAAAATTAGAATAGATAATATTAAGTGGATATATTTGAAACGATGATGGCTATATAGGGAAAGTCATTGGACAACTATCAACTGAAGATGCTAAGGTAATGGCTTATGGCCGTGCGGGGATGAATTGATCTTGGTGAGGGATTACAGTTTCTAGATTGTTGTGATGGAAAGTTGTTATAATTATTGTTCAAAATGATTGTACATGAATTGGAGCATAAAAGGATGAAGCATCAAAAATGACACGTGGCGTATAGGCTAAGAAATTAACCCATGTACACACATGGGCTTATAGGCTTTGTCATGTGCGCGCATGACCTGCTTTTTCGAGGGGCTGAGAACATTTTGAGTGAACCATACACAACATGATTCACTACCATGAGTTGCATGGTTAAGATGGACTATTTGTCATTGAAGCCTTCAAACACTCATTCTGGTGGTAGAAAATATCGTTTGAGGACAACGATTCTATATCGTGTTTAAACCTTTCTTTTGGTGTATTTTAGATTGCTGTTTACTTTATTGTTTGATTTGTTCCTCATCTTTGTATAACAATCTCAAACGATATCTTGACATGAAGAACAAGATAACCATAGCTACTATCAATATGATAAATCAAGACCTTGTCGGCTTGACAGATTTGACAGAATTAATTTTATCAGATGGAATGATTAGTTGAAGTTTCTTCTTACAATATTGAAAACCTTCTGTATTTTAGATCATTTTTGGAACCAACCCCAAACGACATCAATGTAATAATGGCAGAAAGGAAGAAGAGATAAAAAGATGAGTTGTACGCAGAGGACACATCTTGAATGCTCTCTTTCATCACCTTTATAATCATTGGAAATAAATTACAAGATCGAGGGGGGAAGGTACCAAAAAGCTCTTGATTTCAAGATTTTGGATAATCTGCCATTTCAGGACAAGTACATAAATTGTAAGTCGTTTTCAACAAAATGAAGGCTGTGAAGATTGATCTTCCCGAAACCTTCCAAGTTGTTGCAATCATTGCAAAGTTGTCATTATTATGGAAGGGTTATATGAAGAAAATTCTTTATAGTTTCGAGGATTACTACTTGTAAAGGATTCAAAAATATTTTTCGTATTGAGGAATAGTTAAGGACGCGAGATGGGAATGAACATTCTTGTGACGACACTTCCAAAACCCACGATGTGGATTAATCTAACAAATCCAATAAGAATTTCAAAAATAGGAAATTCTCAAACTCAACAAAGACAACGAAGCTAATCAAAATAAATAAACAAAATAAAATAAAACAAAATAAAATTCAAGGTCTCTTGCTATGTGCCTGGCACGATACTTGTGCCATCATACATGTATGACATGATAGACATCTCTTCAAAACCTATCAAGAGGTGGATAATGAACACATTCAAATGGGTAATAAAGTTCAATCCAAGGTTTTCGTAAAGAAAGCGTAGACTTACAATTCACATTCAAAAAGAAGATCACATTGAAAACTATTTTACATGTACCGAATATGAATAGAAATCTTGTAAGTGGGGATTCATTCGAAAAATCGGGAATTACGTCCACGTATGAGTCGGGTAAATTTTTACTTTCTCGAAATGGTGTATTTGTTGGTAAAGGCTATTATATTGATGGGATGATCAATCTTTTGTACTGTTAACAATGATAGTAATAAATTTTCAAATTTAAATTATGTTGTTGAATCTATTTCCTTATGACATGATAGACTATGACATATTTGTTACTCTACTTTAAAAGGAATGATAAAAAATGAAATGATTTTGTGTAAAAACATAGAACATAATCTCCTTGCTTCTTGCTTCCTAGTATCAGGCCTATGGTCCATCCAAAGAATATGAATTATGTGTTATCCCTATGAATTGTGAAATTGGAGAAAGTCAAACATTGTGTATTGATTATCTTTCTTATTTCAATAACTCGAATCCTAAAAGGACTAAGTTGTGTCCTAGAGGGATCAAGTGCGATTTTGTAGGATATTCTCAAAACAACAAGGCATATTATTTACTAAACTTGGAAACTAATGTCATAATTGAATCTCAAGATGTAGAGTCCTTTGATAACTTGTTATCTTCATATAATAATTCTCTAAGGAAAATTCAAGTGAAGATTCCTAGTTCTATAAAATCACAAGTAGAAACACCTTTCCACGATGTTGAAATAAGTAAACTTCATAGAAGCAAAAAAATTCGAAAGGAGAAAGTGGTAGGACGGGATGAATTTGATTCTAAACTTATTTCATTCTATTTGGTTAAGGGAAATGAGAAGAGCGTCACAAGAACCACTTCGTATGTTCTTTAAGTGGAAATCAATCATAAAACTTATCAAGAAGTAATATCATCTAAAGATAGTATCTTTTGAAAATATTCTATAAATGATGAAATTGATACAAAAAATTCAAATAATACTTGGAAATTAGTCGATTAACAACTTGGGTCGAAACTTATAGTTGTAAATGTGTATTTAGGAAGAAGTACAACGCAGACGGTACTTTTAATAGCTTTAAAGTTAGGTTAGTAGCCGAATGGTATCGACAAAAGGAAGGAATATATTACTTTGACACGTATTATCAGTTGCAAAACATCAATTATGCTTTTATTCACTTTAGATTTTATTTATGATTAGTATATACATTAAATGGATGCTAAGATGATCTTCTTAAGTGAGGATCTTGATGAAGAGGTTTATATATTAACAACTAGAATATTTTGTTCTACCTAAAAATGAAGATAAAGTATACAAATTAGTAAAACATTATATGGATTAAAACAAACACCAAAAAAATGACACGAAAAGGTTAACTTAGCAATAATTTTTTTTTTTTTGGATTTAAACACAATAGTGTTGATAAATGTTTGTACTGAAAAATTTGTGATAATTATGTTGTACTTATTTGTTTATGCGTAGATGTTATGTTTGTTGTAAGTAATCAAATGCTAGGTGTAAACGAAACAAAAAGATTTCTATCTTCCACATTTAAATTGAAAGATCTTAGTCACGTGCATACCATATTAGCTATCAAAGTCACCTAGACTATTGAGGGTTATATGTTGAGCAAATCACATTATGCTGAGAATGTGATCAATAAGTTCAATCACTTGAAAATTATAGAGGCAAATAATCCTTTAGATTCAATTTTGAAACTTACAAAGAATAATGGAAGATCAATTGCACAACTTGAGTATGTAGGTGCTATATAGATTCTTATGTATACGGTGTAATGCACAAAATCGGCACATCATTTGCAATTAGTAAACATAATAGATTTATTAGCAATCTAAGTGAAGAACATTGGAAGGCTATCGGGAGAGTTCTTGATTATTTGAAAAAAGGTCAAAGATCCAGGTCTTCAATATTTTGAATTTTCGACATTCCTAGAAAGATTTACCGATGTTAGTTGGATATCTAGAATACGTGAAATAAATCCACCTCAGGTTGGGTTTTCACTCTTGCAGGTGATACGATTTCTTATAAATTTAATAAACAAGCATGTATTATAACTTTGGAATTCGAATTTTTAGCATTGGCTGAAATTGAAAGAGGCTGAATGTCTTAGGGATTAAATTTATGAAATTCCATAAAGAGAGACGAATAATTCTTCTACATCCATCTTGTATGGTAGTCAAGCCACTTTAACAAAAACATACATTGACGTGTATAATGGTAAGTCTAAACACATGAGTTTAAGACATAATTATGTAAGGAAACTAACTAAAGATGAAATAATTTTACTCACGTATTTGAAGTTAAATGAGAATTTAGCTGACCATTCACAAGGGAATTAGTACAGACAGCAACTAGTAGGATGGTGTTGAAACTTTGTAATTAAATCCACCAATGGCAATAGCCCTACCTAAATATACTAACAAGTATATCTCGGATTCAAAGGGTAACAACAAAATCCTTCGATAAGTGGATGGTTTCAATACTTATTCTTTTAACCCTATCCTAGGTTATAAGTACTGGGTGCACAAATGGAAGGCTTGAGTTTCTGTAATTCTTAATAAAGTTTAGATCATTGGATCAAGTATCTCTAAAAGTGAGTGAAATACTGCAAGAACTTTACCTATATGATCTCTGAGATGGTACTTCCTTAATAGAGAGTTGGAGTTTCTCTTTTAAAAGTTCATGAATAGGAGAAGAGTAAGGCCATAAGAGCACTAAACAAGATTGTGTGCAACTTGGAACACATGATGCTCGTGTGTGTGATTTGACCAGGTTCAATAATAGGTTCAAAACTTTCACGCATCTGGGTTTCAATGTTACTTTGTTAGATTTACATTAAGGTTGGATTCAAATCAAAAGATGTCCACACCTTGTGCGCATGACCTGGTTTAGCAGGGACTGAGGCCATTTTGAGTAAACCATGTGCACTCATGGTGCACTATCATGTGTGTGGATGGTTAAGAAAATAAGTCGTTAAAGCTGATTTTCTAGTTTGAACTTGGGTACATTTTCATGGAAAGCTCACAACCTTTCATGAATGTTTAAAACCTTTTTGTGGTGTATTGATGGAAAATTATCAAACACAATATATGATATAAATGCTGATGCTTTCCCATTATCGAACACAATGTAAGTGTTGTTGGGTCTAAATTTCGACTATTTTTTCAATTGGAATCAGAGCTTAATATCGATCTTTGACCAAGTTTGTCTATATGAGTTAAGCACTTTTCGTTCCTCCCTTTTGACAATAGTAACTATGCCTAGTAGAAGGTTAGAAGTAGAGCTTTTAAAGTCAATGGATGAGCATGTTTGGGATAGTGTAGAAAGGGTTGAGCTACCCCATCAACCACTGTTGTTAGTGTTGTTACACCTACAAATATTTCTAATTTGGTTTAAGGATGATTTAACTGAGTGTAATTAAAATAGTAGAGGTGTCCATGCCATCTATATGGCTATTTTCCCATAAAAGTTTAAACTTGTATCCATGTGAGACACTGGTAATGAAGCTTGAGAAATATTAGAAACTACACATCAAAGAACTAAGACTGTGCAAAATTCTAAATCGTAAATGTTGACCATTAGGTTTGAAGAACTTAGGATGAACTATAATGAATCTTTCAGTGAGTTCTATGCAAAACTGAATGATATATTGAACTCTAGTTTCAACTTAGGTGAGGGACTCATTGATGCTAAGATTTTGAGAAAGGTTATGAGATCTCTACCTGAAAGATTTAGACCTAAGGTTTAGGCGAAAGGATTCCCGAGTCTAAAATCGTTCGTAAGGTTCTTAGATCCCTACCTGAAAGATTTAGACCTAAGGTTACAACTACTGAGGAAAGCAAAGACCTAGATGCATTTAAGATTGAAAAACTTGTAGGGTCTCTTCAAAGATATGAACTTAGCTCAACCTAATCTAAGAAAAATATGTCTTTAGCCCAAAAATTGTTAAGGAATAGACTAGTAATTGATAACACCTTAGATGAATAGTTTACCTACCTTACTAGGAAATTAAAAAATTCTTTAGGAATAATAAGAGGCTTCTTAATAAGTTGAATTGTGAGTCTAGTAAAAATAAGAATGAAAAACCATTGAAGAGAAATACCAGGGATGACTGGAAGGGGTCTCAATATGTGAGGTGTCATGAGTGCCAGGTTTTGGACATGTAAATATGAGAGCTCAAGTTATAAGAAAACCCTAGGCAAGGATATGAACATCTCTCACTGATGACGAGTTTAGCTACAAAAATCAAAGTGAAAACTCCGATCATGATGAGGGAGGGAATTATATGTAGTTAACCTCAGTGGTTAAGAGTGAGACACTTGAGGACATAGAGCAATCTATTTATCAAAGGAAGAATCGGAAGATGACTGGAATATACAAAAGGGTTTTGACTAGCTGCGTGTAGAGAGCCTTAAGTTGAAGAAGGTTAATATGTCTCTCTTTAAGCAATTACATGAACTTGAGTTAGAAAAGGAGAACTTAGAAGTCAAGCTTGAGGAGTCAACTAGAAGATTAAGGGCTTGTTCGGTTGTGATTAAAATCCAATTAAAATTGAAAATATAGCAGTTATTAGGTCCCACTCGTCTAATAAAAGTCAACAATAACGGCTAGTTTTTCGTTTTTAATTCGATTTTAATCTCTACCGAACACGCCATAAATGATTTAACGGTTGAGAAAAAGTCCTTAGAAGTAAGGTTAAGACTCTTACGAGTGATTTTGAGAAATATTATGTCCAACTTCAATCTTTTTCTAAGGGATCTAAGAAGCTTGACAACATGTTAGATTTGAATAAATCATTTGAAAATAGGAAAGGTGAAACGAATTCTCATATCGCTTCTTTCAAAAACAAGTTTGTACATGCCTCTATCAAGTAAGAATATAAGAGCCCTAGGACAGAAATCATCTATGCAACATAGGTTTCTCAACTTAAGGTTCAAAGGTTGAGACATAGAATTGTTCCTAAGTTCATTCTCACTTGTCACACTTGTGATGAGTTAGGTCATATTAGACCTACATGCCATTAATCCTTGGTTAGAAACAACAAACAAATTGCATTACCCATGTTGGATTCTTGACTAACTAAATGAGTCACTTGACTAAGATTACATCTTATTCTAAGAAGATTTGGATCAAAAAGAGTGAACTCTCTAGTTAAAGTGATGTTATAAATTGCGGTGTCTCTCGTGTTGCTTTTAAGGGTAAAAGAATTTTTGTTTCTCATTGAGTAGGTTTTTAGGTGCATGCATTTACATTGTTATGGAATCTACATATTCATGCATGAATTCTATTTTCTTTGTTATCTCATTTTTTTATTATCCTTTTATAATGCTATAACCCTTTAAATTGATATCAGTACTAGTAAATTAATGGACGATGAATAAAGTTTCCATTAACTTTGTTTAGAATTTATTTGGTGTACTTGTTATAGGTTTCTTCATGTATTATTTGCATTGTACACATTAAACTCTTGTAAGTGAGTCTTGACTACATGTGTGAGATTTGAGATAATGGTCGTTGGTATGATGATGTCACCTTGAATATGGATTGACGTTGAACTAACTGACCTAAACTCTAGCATATTCCACTAAAAGAAAAATAGTACTAAGTTTCAAAATAATTGATTTATATGTTAACAAAAAAGTGAGTTACATCTTATACTTTTTTCTTAATATTTATGACTCGAGTGATTAAGTATGCTGGGTATTTTAAAACCTAGTGTCTTAGAGACATCTGATTTGAGAGTTATCGACTAAAAGATCCTTACAAAGGTTTTTTAGTAAGTTTAATTTTATATATATAAGTTATTGAAGTTTGTTTTTTATATTTGACTTGCGGAAGTCAAAGATATTTTTTATTAATAATTCGATTAGCCTAATGTTTTTTTGACTTACTGATATTATGTTTAGTGTTTTGTACAATGTCAATATTATATTTTGAGTTGCTAGATAGGTTATTGATATATCTATCACAACTTGTCATCTTTAATTTCTAAATTATTGATGCACGTACTATTACATACTTTGGTGTTACACATATTTTGCTTGCATTGTTTATATAACTTAGTTATGTGCTTAATTGTTAGTTTCCTCTTTCATTTATGTGTGATATTGTTTTATTTGATGTATATTGGGAAACATGTATGAAAAGCTATTGAGATGCTGCTTGAGGTATTGAATTGAGTCTTTGGGTTGATAGAAGTTAGGTTATGTTGATTGTATATTTGAATGACAAGCTATTGAGATGTTGTTTTGTGATCGGCGAAATCCCACAAGTGCACGGTGTCATAGCTAAGTATTAAAGAATTAGTAAAGTATCGCTCCCACGAGAATCAAGCACTTCATCTAGTTTCCAATTAACTCAAGTTTAATTGAATAGCACAATTAATTGAGATTCATGTTAACAATATTATATTTATATTCAAGGAACTAATCTATCTAATTATGTGGAAGTTGTATGAAACTTGATAATTGATAAATACTAGGTCCTTGAATCTCTCTACTTTCATCAATTTTAATAAAAATACACGATTTAGACATATATTCGAATATGAATATCCATGTTCCTAATTCGTTTAATAATCTCTTTTGAGTAAAATTAAACTTATTCTCACATTTGGCATTCATATATCTATATGAAAGATGTGAACATACGAAAATGCATTAAAATCAAAAGAACGTCATAAAGGATCATACAAAGTATAATAGTATATCTCTATCCCCTATCGAATTATACAGATTCCTATTCCTTCTCTCGAACGTCGATAGAAATCACATAATAATTTAACTAGTGGTCAATCAATTGATTAGTATTAAGTACCTAACCATCATTAAAAACCAAAGACACGTTTTGTTAGGTCTACTAAAGTACTGGAAAGTTTAGTGTTCAAAATATCATTTAATCGAGTGTTAGGAATCTAGGTGTTGGGTGTTGGAAGTATCATTGGAAGGACTCAAATCTGCTCAAGAAGATCATCTGCTCAAGACGATCATGAGATGTTCAAGAAGATGACATATGATCAATGAATGCAATTAGAAGTCAAAGGAGTGTCAAAGTATCGCATAGATTACGCCTCAAATTTTCAATCATAGGTCGAGAAACATTTTTTGCATGGAAAATATTCGAATTGAAAAATTATATTTCTAAGAGAATTGTAGCCCTTTACGTTAGCTTTTTATCGTATCTAAAATTGTATCAATCCTATATTGGGATAGAAAGATATGATGAAAATACTGATGGATGCTTAGAGAAAGCCCGCTAGCCGCCCTCTAGGTATTGTTAGGTCTAAATTTCGACTATTTTTTTTCATGTTTCAATGTAAAAAAAATTGGAATTAAATATCAAAACTTCAGAAATAGGGTTCAGTATTATCCTAAAGTTTTGACAATTATCTACACATCAAGTTAATTATAAGAACGCAACATAATTCATACAACGTCATCCGAAATTGATTTATTGGAAAGAAGATGGAAAAGAATATTTAATTTGAATATCTTCAATTGCTTTTTGAATTTTTCTCCTTTGATTCGTCTTCTTCAGTCCAATAAATAGATGTATTAAAATAGATTTTGATGTGTTTTGTAACAAACTTCTATAAAGCTTTGAATAAATATATAGAATTATGGATAAAAAAAAGCTTCCTTCTTGTTTCTTTTCTTTGAATAATTCATGTATTTACAACCTTAAGAAACTAATCTGGCTTATATTGTTAAGTATTTAATGTAATTGGCAAGTCTGTGAACAAAAATGACTAAAGTCGATATGTTGTAAGCCAAGAAGTAATGTGCAATTAGGGAAATTTGTAATATTTTAGGTCCAGGGTTCGAGTATGGGAAAGAAGGAAGAAAACGTCGCGAATTTTCCCTAGATTGTTGCCAAGGTTTGGCTCGAGCGTCGAAAATAGAAACTCAATCGCTCGACTGTCGCTCGCACTTCGCTCGAGTAACAATATTATCTGAAAAAATTTTATTTCATTTTTAAAGGTTTTTTGTCTGGCACATTCATTCCCTAACCTACATATAAATAGCCAAACGCCACAGAACGTTTTTGGTGAGGTTGAACATTGAGAGAAACTTATTCCATTGAGATCATCTTAATATAATTACCTTCAACCTTCATCTTGATTTAGCTTTTGGCAGTGAAAACATCATATTGATAATCCAAATACCAAGCTGCTACATCCTTCTTATCTGTCAGAATTTCTGAAGATCAAGGGAAGGTGACTGAAGTTCCAGTCATTGAAGAACGCAGTGTTCTTTGTTGGATCCACTAGAAATAAATGATTTCATAAAGTTAGGAGTTGCTGCAGGATAGCGCAATCCGAGAAAGCTTTGAAAACTGCAGCTGGGAGTGGTACAGGAACATAGACTACAGGAGAGCTGTTGAAATTACAGTCATGATATCAAATAGTATGTGTCATCATCTAATCTGGTAGATTGTAAGTTATAAATCGTTTATAGTGGATTGTTGACTGGCAAAGTATCTGGAGTTTTTACCCAATTGGATTTCTCCGTGATCAATTGTTGTCTTTATTTGTTACTTACATAACTGCGGCAATTTAACATCATTGAATTGTATGATTAACCATCTAGAAAATAATTAATAGTGACTTGTTGCTATCTAATTGTTAAGTATTATTTTAGTTCTGTATATTCTGCATATTAAGCCCCCTCTAGGTGTTGTCAGGGTCAAACTATGCATTTTTAATTGATATCAGAGCCTTAATTCGATTCTCGACTCTTAATAAATTATAGATGAGTCAGTCATTATCCGTGCCTTTGTTTTTCAACGGAAGCAACTATACTTATTGGAAAGTTAGAATAAGAGCTTTTCTTAAAACTTTGGATGAACGTATTTGGACAAGCGTTCAAATTGGGTAAACTCCACCTTCAACTACTTTTGTTGGTGTAGTTACGCCAACTGATATTTCATTATGGAGTAGAACGAATTTAGATTAGTGTAACTGGAATAGTAAGGGCATTCATGCGCTATTCATCGCTGTGTTGCTGAAGAGTTTATGAGAGTTTTGATGTGTGAGACTGCTAAAGAAGTTTGGGACATCTTAGAAACCACACACAAAGGAACTAAAACGATTAAAAA
>CAIGRK010171908.1:0-10103 GCA_903798315.1 Fraxinus greggii | reverse complement strand
GTCAGGCGTTGACCGCCAAATAAACGCCAAGCGACTTAGCTTGGCGTTTTAGCCACGCAACGCGCATTGGCACTCCATTTCTAATAGTGCCCCTCATTATTCTTTGGTTGCAATCTATAAAATTGAGGAGTTGACCGCCAAATAAACGCCAAGCGAAGTCGCTTGGCGTTTTAGCCATGCAACGCACATTGGCGCGCCAATTTCAAACAGTGCCCCTCATTATTCTTTGAACTTCGCTTGGCGTTTTAGCCATGCAACGCACATTGGCGCGCCAATTTCAAACAGTGCCCCTCATTATTCTTTGGTTGCAATCTATAAAATTGGGGTTTCCTGTACATTCCTTTTCTCATTCACTAGAAATAACAATGGGGGAGAATTTCAATTCTAAAAAATCATAAGAGGGCCAAATTGGAAGGAAGAAGAAAATGGAGGCATTGTTGGATGAGCTCGAATAAAGATCGACTCATTCGAAATTGAAATCGAAAATTTTCTTGATTATAAATAGGTCGTGGAGGAAAATCATCCTTCATGAGTTTTCGATAACCTACTTCTTGAACACGATCTTTATATCATCGAGTACTTGAACTCCCTCAATTTGTGTTGAGAATTATTGAGCTTGATGACCCTATCACAATTTGAAACTCTAGATCGTATTTTTCATCATCTTCTCCGATGAGCATGTAAGCAATCATCTTGTTTAAAGGATCTTCAGACATTTGGATGATGAGATTGAAGATTTGATGAAATGGGAAGGCTACAAAATTATGGTGATTGGCTATACAAATATGAGGTTGAAATGTGAATAAAGATAAGATGTGAAAGATAAAGATGAGATATGACATGTATATAAAGTAGAATGGATTGAAGCAAGTAGTAGACGTAATGTAAAACGTAAAGTGTCGACATACGAGTCAAAAATTGTAAATAGTGCATAGTCCTATAATTTGATAATTTATTTCAATTAATGTGCAATCTTAAAACAGCAAAAACCAATACTCAATTTTTCCCGGACCTTTTTCGCCTTAAACATTATTTCAGACTGAATTTTTTCCCCTAGCTTTTGCCCTTTCGGTCTTTACTCATTAGTTTTGCTCTTGGGTAATTAGCAAAAAAAATCCCTATTGTTTGTACTCATCCCAAAAATAGTCCCTATCGTTTCAAACTTGACATTTACACCCATATTTCAAACTTTTCTTGCGGAGTTGGTCATTTTCGTCATGTTCTGTTAATCCTTCCTTGAAATGTAGGTAATTAGTGCAAAAAATTCATATCATTTTCCTTTATTGTGCAAATCGTTTCTATCATTTTAATTTTGACACTTTGACACTCAAATTGACATGTCTTTGCACAAAAGGTCTTTATTGTCTATTTTCTCCATTAAAGCATTGTAAAATGGCTCTACTATTTAAATAAACAAATAAAAAGATATTGAATTACGAAACTTGATTACAAGAAAATAGCTAAATTTCTGGATGGTGCCATAATGAAATGGGGAGAATGGGGTGGGGGAGACGACGACAATGGCAGGGTGTGGAATTGGACGAGGAAGAAGCACCATTTTGCCATTTTTTTTTCTATTTTTAACTATATTCCTGTTTCTTTTTTTATAAACTTTTAATACTCTTTTTAATTATTTTGGTGGTTGTGGTGGAGAGTAGTGGATGGACATAGATGTAGGTGGATTAATTGGAAAGATAGAATATGTTTCTATTGTTAGAATATTTTAAATTGTTTTACGTGAGACTTATTTGCACTTTTTAAAAATTCGAAACTCTATATGTAATTTTTTTTCATATTATTTCTTTCTTTTCTACTTAATTATTAAAAGAGGGGACTAAATTAATCATTTTACAATACTTTAATAGAAAAATGAAAGGTGAGAACTTTTTATGTAAAGAAAGGTTGATTTGAATGTCCAAATGTCAAAATTGAAATGATATAAATGATTTGAGCAATGAGGACAAATGATAGAGACTTTGTGTGCCAATTACCCATATTTCACGGAATGATTTAACGGAACATTACGAAAAAGACCAACTCCGCAAGAAAAGTTTGAAATGAAGACGTAAATGTCAAGTTTGAAACAAAATGGACTATTTTCCCAATGAGTGCAAACAATAGAGATGATTTTTGCTAATTGCCCTTTTGCTCTTAAAGCAAGGTACAAAATACTGAAACAGTGAAGCAGCAAGGTAACAAGCCTGCGCTGCCCGGCTCCATCCGTCCCCTCCAGCATGCCAAGCTTGATGTGGACACAAGCATCTACGGGTTATTTTTCTTTAAATTCAAAACGAGGGAAATGCACCGTATTTCTTAATATTGGACCTGGTTGGGCTAGCACAACAAAGTTAGTCTATAAAGGTAGACCGTCTACACTTTTTGAAACCTCTGATCTCAACTAAAAATAAGCTTCATTTTCTTCAAGAAAAGGAACAAAATTAAGTAATAGAGGGCACAAGAAAGCAAGAAAAGACGATAGAAAATTCTCCCACTAATAATTCTCTATTCATATATATCAGCATCAGCCTAGTTACAAGAGTGAGTCTCTTCAAAGTTCCACCTGCCCACCCTTTTCCGCTAGATTTTTTATGTCTTGTTAGAAGCCCAAAAAAAGCCATGACAAAAGGGTTAGTTCTTTCATTAATCTGCATCAGCAGCAGCTTTACTGCTTCAACTTCAAAGTCCCAGCAAGATATAGTAGACCAAAGTTATAGGCAGAGCTATTAACATCCCGAATATCACCCTGCAACAACCATAATACATGAAAAAATGAAATTAGAAACATAAAAAGACAGGTGCGACTTCACTTACGACTCATAATACCCTCATTCGATATCTTCATATCAAGTGATAGTTAATGCATACACGTAATGGCATACGCAACATTAGTGCTTCCATCAACATGCACGTAACAATATTTCATTAAAGAAATTTAGTTTGAAACACAATGTATTGGAGCTAACCCGGTGCTCAGGATATCAGGATGAACATTATATTCCTTTGCGAAGACAAACGGAACGATTCCTTGAGGAAGTGCAGACTGAAAATATGAAGATTGAAATCCATCAGCCGAGCACGAGTAGTCAAAAGTAATTGGAAATAAACACGTCACATTGTATAAAATTTTGCATCATTTAATTTTATTTACCTGCACGATTGCAATGTGTAAAAGAACGCCTCGAAGTCCAATGGCAATTGAGGCGGCAGCCATAACAGCGGGTCCTGTGAGAAATCGCACGGCCATGGAGAAGGCAGCAACTGATTTCCCGCAAGCAATCATCCTAGGCTGCAATGCCATAAACAATCCTGCAGACAGTAAAATGGTCGATGAAGTAAACTCAGGAAGAAGTAAAAGTTACTTTCAAGCTTCTCAATTGACAAACATAGCATAAAAGTTACTTGTGTACTAAGAGCATCTTCAAGAGACTCTATTTTTAAAGAGCATATCATATCATTTGGAGAGCATCTATAAATTTAGAGAGTTAAAATTTTGAAGTACTCCAACAAACTCTTTATATTTAACACTTAATTTTACTACTTCCAAAAAATATTTATTATTTTTTTTTTATCTTTTATTTTAATTAGCTTTTCTTTTGATTATTTTATTATTTTCCTACATTGAAAATTGAAATACTTTGAATACATTTATTTAATTANCTCTATTTTTAAAGAGCATATTCTATCATTTGGAGAGCATCTATAAATTTAGATAGTAAAAATTTTGAAATACTCCAACAAGCACTTTATATTTAACACTTAATTTGACTAATCCCAAAAAATATTTATTATTTTTTTTTTATCTTTTATTTTAATTAGCTTTTCTTTTGATTATTTTATTATTTTCCTACATTGAAAATTGAAATACTTTGAATACATTTAATTATAAAGAGTGAGTTTGACTCTCAAACTCACTCTCTAAATTAAAATGTTAATTTAAAGAGTCTTTTGGAACATGATTTTAAATGTTGACTCTTTAAAAGAGAGAGCATCTCATGTTTAAAGAGTGATACTCTAACTAAACTTATTTCTCTTGAAAATTAACTTCGAAGTATAGCTGAACATGCTCTAATTTGATCATGATCTTTGAAGAGGGACATCAATTAGATCATACCAAGACTGAACATTGCCATTCCAAGACCAGCATCAGACAAAATAGATATCGATTTGGCGATAATCACAGGCATCTCAACATGCCACCTGCAACAATTTTGACAATAGGTCAAAATTTCCAAAATTAAGGGCTATATACAAGGATTTTTCACAAAATACAAGAATATTTACTTGAATGAGACCAAAGACCACGTGAGGCCAAAGAGGCTGGAATAAGTGTTCGGATTCCTAATTAGCTTTCGCCACACCATGATCAATATGAGCCGAGTCATCACACTAGTCGGAGGCATAGCTGTTGTCTTAGTCTCCACACTAGGCTTCGGTCGAAGCTCAGAAGTCGAACTTGAACCGATCTTCGATAGTACAGGCCCATCCTTGTCCACTCCATTTAGTCCCTGTTTGTTCCCAAAACTGAACTCGTCTCGGCCAAAATCATCATAGTCTGAAACGTCAAATCATCAGTAATAAAAATACAGAATCAAAATAATTGAATGACAAGAGTGTCGAATAAAGTCAACTCCATTCCCAGGTAGAAGACACACACACCAAAATTTCCGGGAGGTTGCAGTGTTAATAATAAACCAAGAACAGAATGCCCATACTATAGGGAAGCTCCATACGGGAAAAACATAAAAAACAACCTCTTCAACCACAAGCTAATAAAGAAATCCAAATCCGAGGGCATGTTATAGTAAAAAACAAATACAGTTACATATAAAAAGTCGA
Organism: Fraxinus greggii; assembly: GCA_903798315.1. Lineage (NCBI taxonomy): Eukaryota > Viridiplantae > Streptophyta > Magnoliopsida > Lamiales > Oleaceae > Fraxinus > Fraxinus greggii. The sequence goes on along the minus strand of CAIGRK010171908.1, from coordinate 5,267 downwards.
CAACATGTTAGGATTACGTTCAATCATTCATATGCAGAAAACAAGAATGGAATTAAACAATTATGGAATCAAGAACAAGAAGTATTAAAAGTTAGTCTACAGGTGTTTTAAAAAAAAATAAAAATAAAAATACACCAAGTCCAAATGTGTAAAATATACCTTTGGGGTTAGCTCCAACGTTGATTTCATTACCCAAGTCACCTCCCCTGAATACATGAATCCCTCCTTCAGAAACTGGTGAAGCACTAGAACTCCATACAAACATGTGAAGATCTTTGCCATTACCCTCAGTACCATTTGCCTTCTTTTTCGTGCCGGTGGATGTCACCGGAGAGAAAATTCCGGAACCGACAGGCGCAGGGTACCCTGCATTCCCCTGCACAGAAACCCCATTAGGCCTTGAAGGGTTCCCATAACCACTCTCCTCATCAAACCCCAAGTTCCCATAATTTGAATGCCTTGGACTAACATTGCTATTGTTCTTCCCATTCACCATGGAATAAAAATCAGTATGGTTAAAGCTTGAGCCTCTTGGGGTGGGGTTTCTTGACGACTGCAAAGAGTAAATCTCTGCATTTGTTAAATTTGAAGGTCTAGGTGTCATAGAAACACCAGANAAATGGGGGAAACCCATATTCTCTACAAAATTAACTCAAAACTGCAATTTACATTTGTTCTATTTTTTCTCATTTTTATCTGGCAGAGATTTAGAGCTGCCTGTTTTGATTTCGAAGGATCAGTTGTATTGCACATATTTTGATTTTTTGGCGACTGCAAAAAGAGTAAATCTCTGCATTGGTTAAATTTGAAGGGCTGGGTGTCATAGAAACACCAGAGTTAGGCCCATGGGATCTTCTTGAAAAGATTTCAGACCTTGAACTTGTTGATTTTCTCACAGTGACATGGAGTTTTCCATCTTCACCAATTTCAGCTTCAGTTTGGAGAGGCTCTTTACCATCCAAAGAAATGATATCAGAATCGACTCTAAAGGAGATAATGGAACCTGCAGTGTCTGGGAACTGCTCTGCAATAAGCATTCTAGCTCCTCTGTACTCAAACAAGAACAGCATCAAAGTGTACCAAATGATGCACTGGAGCACCACTATCTGCACCATTAAACTCCCTGAAGACTCGCCATACATCCCTTTCAACAGAGGAATCCCCATTACAAGCGTGTTGGGGAGTGTAGAAAGAGAAAACAGAGTGATGGACCATTCAAGGGACCCTCTTGAGCTGATTCTTGACCAAATGGCAAGAACAAAAAGCACTATTATTTTCTGAAGAGTATCAGCAGCTATGAATCTGTAGTTCATAGCATAGGGATTGTTTGTGGAGATGAAGTGGAAAGAAAGCAGAGGCACTGCAAAGAGCGCCACAAATCGATTGATGCCTGAACATTGATCTGGGGTGAAGATTTTCCACCATTTTACTGAACCATAGGCCAAAATCATGGCCACATAGAGTGGAACCACAGCAGTTAGCACATGGTACAGGTCTGTGATTGTGATCATTTTTCCTTGCTTAAAAATGGGTTTTTGTGGATTTCTTCAAATAATATCGAGATGGGATTGTTGCCCTCTAGTTTTTCCTCAAGAAATTTTTTGGTTGAAGCTGAAAACCAAGATTTCCAGTTCAAGATGAAGGTGTGAATATGGAGTATAAGTTATAACAATAGCTACAAGAAAAAGATATGCTTGATGGCTGTAGGTTGGGTGGAGCTAAAAGAAAAGCTGGGTAATGGGTTGCCAGAAAATGGTTTTATGACCAGATTTTCAGGCAGGATTTGGGAGAGAAGAAGAGAGGACGTATTAATATGAGTGAAGTGATATGAGATTATTTGTGGGAAATAAATGGCAGACAGAGAAATAAAAGCTGAGGTCTTTCGCGCAGTTCTTTTTGTGTCTTTTGATGGGAAAGAGAAAAAAGTGCTTCCTCTCCTTTGAAAACAAAAACAATAATATTCCTTCTTATAAACAAATTTATTATTTGATAGTTATAATGAGTGGAGTATCATAAATTCGACAAAATTAGATAATATTAACAAAAGAATAATGCTATTTACAGTCGTTCACTATTATAATTGCTCTACATCACATACATATGACAGTTAATAATTTAATGCACGAGTGTATATTATACAAAGCGATTATAGTAGTGAATGATTGTAAATAACATTATTCTTGATAAAAAAATATATAATAAATAATAATAACAAGAAATTAAATACTATTTAATTTATGGTCGTTATGCGAAAATCATTTTGCTAGTGTCGGTTGAAGCCTTGATGAAATGTGTAATAGCTGAAAAAGTTTTGTCGATCTAAAACAACCCTCTTCATTTACCTAAAATTTGGATCATAGCAAAATAACAAAACTATGAAAAGAAAAAGTTTTAACGTGTTTTGCGAAGCCTGAAAAGAGTAAAATTACTTTTGACTATTTAAAAAACTCACCTATTTAAAAGTAAGTATTCACTTACAAAAAGTATCTTTACTTTATCTTAGGTTCAGCCAAACATGCTCTAGAGTGTAACAATGAGGAAAACAGTATCAGACTCTCTCTCTCTCTCTCTCTCTCTCTCTATATAAAAGAAGAAAAGAGCCAACTAGCCAAGCAGCATGAGAGAGAAAAGGAGAGTAAGAAAAAGCAGAAGTAAAGGGTAAAAAATATAAAAAAAGAAGCAGAAAAGTTTGCTGGGACAAATGTTCAGAATAGACTAGAGAATTGATTAGACATACACCCTCTATATACACACACACACACACTATAAAAGATTCTCTCCACTTCGTGTAATTTTATGTTTTAAATTTGGGGAATTTCAAAAAATGATCAATTTCATATTTATCAATTGAAAAGTTTTAAATTTTGATAACTATTACAAAAATAATCAAATTTGGTATCAATTTGTCTATTATACCCTTAATGAAAAATGAAATAATTTTTTTCAATTGTCACGAATTTCGAGAAAACAAGTAACTTCCATAAAAAGCTACATTAATGCTAACTAATACATAATATATTCATTTGCTTTTATTATCTATTAGATATTGACCAAAAAATTGGGAAAAAAATAAAGAAGATGAAGTAAAAACGTCATTAATACTAAAAAAATAATTATATGCTTCCAATTCATAAAAAAATCATATAATTTTATTTCAAAAATTTAATCTCGTCCAAATTTGCAGTTGATTAAGCTTTCCACAATTCTCGGTAGATGGTAATTTTTCTTTGAAATCTTGTTTTTATTCATAAATTGTGTTTAATAGTTGTGATTCTTGACATTTTAAAAGTTGTTATCGATATTTGGATCATGTTTATCTTGACACTTTATTTGTTTAGAACGAAATTTCATTCTGAACATGAAAATTCTCTACGTTTTATAATGTTTTTGACAGTTTAAGTATATTTCTCGACATTTCATAAATGTTTTATTTACCCACTTATAGGAAGAAGTGGACATTTAATGTATGATTGACATGGTACTTTTTAAAATAAGTAGTATATGCTATGTGTTAAGTTATTATTGGTCAAAATAACTTTTAATTATATAAATAATTTTGTCTTTATTGTGAAATTTAAAATTGTTAATGAGGGCATTTTGATTTATATTATAGTGAAATGAACATTAAAGAAATTTTAGACAATTTTGTAAATAACTAATAAAGTGGATTTTTTTTTTAATAATTTTCTCTCTATATTTTCATCATTGGTATTACAAATATTTTCTACTTTTTTCATATTGTCGGAACAAGAATTTTGCTTTACGGGCCCACTGTCACTTTCCACTTTGCTTGAATTTATTTGAGAACATACAACCTAAGAGCAGCGAAGTGTTGTTTCGCACAAAGTTACTTTTTTCTTTGTCAGCTGCGAAGAAATATTTTTTTTTTTATATGAATCAGGTGTCTGGGATTTGCCCAACTAATTCTGAAAAGTAGCAGTGTTCCCTTGGTTTGCCACCTAGATAAATTCGAATGCGGTCACAATTGCAAAAAAATATTTGATCTGATTGGTAGATGTATTTTGGTTGGAAAGCAACTTCAATTTTCCTAAGTGGCTTGTATGTCCATTTTCTCTTCTCTTCCTAATATTCATTGGCCTAGTCGTGTTCCAAAACCACCATCACTAGTAATTAGTGATAAATACAATATTACTAAGGACTCAACGAATAACTTGATATGGTTTTAATTCATTTATTTTCAATTATATCCTGTATTTGAAATCTATTAAAACCCCTCATCCTAAATTTCTTCAAAACTGTAAATTTTGCTTATACTAAACCTTCCCTAACCTTTTTTTTTTTTTTTTCAAAACACGATAAATTTAGTATGAGGGTTTGATGGGTCATCACTAAAACCATATTGCTTTTTCCATGATCGAAAATTTTGCTCAAATACAAATTTAGAGATGGTGCTCAAATCGTCGTTCTAATATTTTTTTCATTCAATTTTTTTTGTAGTAAAATGAGGGATGATAAATGATATGTTATACGTATACAAGTCATTCGTTTTACATATCGTAAAATAATTTTACACGCTAATTTGAAAATTAAATTTTGGACGTAGATAATAATAATAATGTTGATAGTTGAATAGATCTTGTTCATGAATACGACTATAAATATTAACCAATTGATAAAATAGTTGGATCAAAAGAAAAGAAGACCAAAAAAAGACATGAAAAATGAGAGGGACAAGGCAACAAGAAAAAGAGGAATAAAATCTTCAATTGCTGGAACAATCACAGCATCCTCAGTAAGCAGGGAATCTAAATCAAGAACACGACACGTGACTATTGGCACGTGCCGCGTCCTACGTAATCATTGGACAGGACTACTTGTATGTGGTCCCTTTCAACATTTTATGCATTTTTATTTTATGTATATATTACATTTAAAGATTCCTATGTATTATTATTATTATTATTATTATTATTATTTTTATTATTATTATCTTTTGCTTAATGCTTAGTGTTTGTCTCTCCCTCAGAGTAAAAATGTGGATTCGAGTAGTTGAATATTATTTTTAGGGATAATTGCAGTAAAGATCTCAAACTTTTTAAATTTTTGCGCACTTTACCCTAACTTTTGATTTGTGCTAGCGAAGGTCTCAAACATTTCAAAAATATGCGCCGGAGGTCCATCGGACGGATTCCGTCCAGTTGACCGTTAGTCAACCTGAAAAGTCAAAATTTGCCCAATTTTGACTCTATTAGAAAGGACAAAATGGCGACTATACAATTAACACATTAAATAAGTTTAAAAAATAA
>CAIGRK010171906.1:0-12785 GCA_903798315.1 Fraxinus greggii | reverse complement strand
TTTTTTTTTTTTTTTTTACCAAGGTATAGCCACTCTAAGTGACCCGCCACTATTTCCACCAGAAATTCGGTGAATCGAACTCTTCTCTGGTCTGATTATTGTAATCGGATCATTTCATTTGGGAACTTGAACAAAAGAATAATTGATTTGCTTATTAGTACTTAGTCATAGTTTCATTTAGATCGCTTCGCAATGCTCTATTTGGAGTAATAAAATAAAATAAAATATCTCCAAGAGATGGCTGAGTGGTTGATAGTCTCATCTTAAAAATCCGCATATTTTTTAACAAAGAACTATCTCTCATTTTTTTTCCTCATTGAATAGACTTGTTTCTATTGATTTTGCTAGATGTTGGATTTCATCCGACAATTAGAAGAAGATGGCTTCGGGGATCATTGTGACCGGCACCGTTGAATAGAAAGAATTTCACTCTCCGAAAGAAGGCTCATTCATAGCATTCGCTTGATGGGTTCGGGTGGACTTCTTGCTTCTCGAAACTTGCCCAATAGGTATTCATTAACTCTAGTGTAAAAAATATACACAAACCAGTAGTTGATACATTCTAATCCTTTAATTTAATTCAATCTAAATATTAGAAATAGAAGGGAGTCATTTTTGCGAACACGAATCCTTCTTTTTAAATATTTTTTACAAAAAAGAATTAGATATTTATCTCAGAGCCTCGAAGGGAATAGCTTATTTTACTTAGATGAAAAAATATAGATTTTATTCTGTAATATACGAAGACAATTAGCTAGATCTTAATCTGGTTTCAATGTCACAAGAGAGAGCTATCTCAACCAAATCAATAAGAAAAGCAGAAGTTTCTATTGAAATCTATTGAATCTTCAACTTCTATTGAAATGATATAGAAAATATCTTTATAGTATTGATATATAGTACATACAAAACTAAAAGATAAAATTTATTTTTTATTGATTAGCAACAAACCATTTCAAGAACCATGTTTAAATATAAAAACGATAATCAAGCAGATTTTAAAACTTGGGTTACTTTTTCAGAAAGTAACGGTAATTTTTGTTCGAAAAATAAGCCTCTATATAACACACATTCTTTCAAAACTCATTTTCAACCATATTCTTCAATATAATAATATTTTCCATCACATCAATAATTTTTCCTTACTTTTTAACCACATATTTCTCATCATGTTACCATTTAAAATACATTCTTTCCTTAATAATATACATCAAACACACCATAATCTTTTAAAAAAATTCCTATTCCAGAAGTGTTTGAAAGTCGCGTTGAATCAATTTCCTCTAAATGCTCTTCTAACTAAAAAAAGTATTTTCGTTAAATGAGTCAAAAGGGTACTTCTCAAAAGCCATAACAAACAAGCCCTTAACCTTATCCGTTCGACCTTGTTTTATTCAAAAATCAAGGGTGTTTCCTGAACTGCACGTCTCTGTCCAGAACAGTACCAAATGCATACAACCACCAACATGATTGTTCAAGGAAAATCACAAGAACTTAAGCATACAACATTACATTCTAACAGCACACTCACTGAAAGGCTTTACAGCAAACTCTGATTGGAAACCCAATCCCTTTATTAACTCGTCTTCGACTAAACTGGATAACTTATAACGCTTAAAGGCTGACAAGCTTGAGAGAATTCGCCTTCTCTTGCAGACTATCAAGCAAGCTATCGAAACTCTTCTTGAAAGACTCCACTCCTTCAGCCTCAAGTTGCTGACCGACGAATTTCCAGTCGATACCTAATTTCTCAAGGGCACTATAGATGCCCTCGGCTTCCGAAACATTAGAATCAATTGTCCTTGCAACGGAACCGTGGTCAACAAATGCTTGGAGTGCCTGATCGGGCATAGTAGAAACCTACAATGTAAAGAGAGGTCTTAAGTAAATATAATCCTTTTTTTTGGTCAATTCAACTGAAAAAGACGGTTGCACCAGCCCTTAGGCTAAAACTACCACAAGTTGGGATAAGATAAAAGATAACTCACAGTGTCAGGTCCAATTAGAGGAGCCACATATAGGGTGTCAGAGTAAGCTGGATTCTTGACACTAGTTGAAGCCCATAGCAGCCTCTGCTTCTTGGCACCTTTCTTCACCAAAGCATCCCATCTTGGACCTGAGAATTTCTTCTGGTAGAGCTGATAAGCCAGCGCTGCTTGAGCATTTGCAGCCTGTAAACCAAAGTTAGACAGTGTGAGCAGATTAACAGGTGGCAGGTTTTTTAACTTGTATTGAGGAGACCCTGACTTCATCTCCTTATTACCTTCCCACGGATATCCAGAGCTTCAGGTGTTCCGATTTTCTCAAGCATCTTGTCAACAAGAGTGTCAACTCGACTAACAAAGAAAGAAGCTACACTAGTGACACGGGAGAGATCATTTAGCCCGGACGCCTCAAGACCATCAAGGTAAGCATCAATAACGGCTTCATATCTAGCAAGTGAGAATATAAGCTGTACATGTACATAGAATAATATCAGTATGTCAAATACAGTTGATAAGGTAGATTGTGAAGTACTAGAGAATACCAAAATAATAGAAATTTTAGTAGAAGAATTTGACATTCCATGTTCTTGAAAGTGACTAAGTCTCAAAGACAAAACAGCTGATACTTTCAATCACCCAGTAAAGGTTGAACATGAGGTTTTCCTTACAACGATGCCCCTGTAAGTTTTATTATCACTATCTAGCTGATTCTGACATTTAAATCTATGATAGGATTTCTTTAGTCATATGAGGATTTGGAATGTCGAAAGTCACTGAAAAATTTTTATGGTGCGTGAGAGAATACATAAAATGTTCTTTATATCAGCACACAAAAGCTTTATAAAGTTCCTGATAAGACAGTAAACATCCAACAATATGATCTGATAGACACAGAGTTATCTTCCAAGTAAGAATCTCCTACTAATTGATTGTCCAAAGCAAACTTGACCACTCTTTTCAAGCCTGTTTGATGGCCATTATTTGGCAAAATCAATGTTTTGAATAGTGAATTTTTGAAGAATGTCTGGTTAAAAAGAAGGGAAACGTTTTGGGATTATGTGCAGAATATTTTATTGCGTTAATGTGTGGTTGAAAATGAGTATGTAAAAAAAAGAGTTTTGAAGTAAAGCCCATCAAACGGGGGCTAAACAAATGTAACTTTAAATAAAAAAATCAGATTAAAAGACTCATGTCGCGAAAGGGCAAACAATCTGGAATTTCATGACAATTTAGACTTGCACAAGTATGAAAGAATCAACTCACCGTCACATTGACACTTATTCCATTTGCAATGACTTCCTTGATGGAAGGGATGCATGGAGCTGTAGCAGGAATTTTTATGTACACATTTTTACGATCAACCTTCTTATGAAGCAATTTTGCAGCCTCTATAGATCCATCAGTATCATCAGCAAGTCTAGGTGAAACTTCAACAGAAACATAACCATCACCACCATCTGTTTGATCGTAAATTGACTCAAAGAGTTTACAGGCATCTTGGATATCCTTCACCACAAGTTCCCAGTACGCACTTTCTATGTCTTTTCCAGTTTGCACTAATTCCCTGCAGATTACATCCATTAATGATGAACATATAGTAAGTACAAGATGAAGAGTAGATTTAAGCTGTTATTGAAAATCAATAAATCCCAAGCCAACTTTCTCAGATGAGAATCATAGTCAAAATTTAAAACTTAACTGCCTATCTGTGATAGAGCAGAAGGAGACTAGCAAAACATAACCCTTGAAAACAAATGAAAATGAACAATATTACCTGAATTGATCATTGTATGCATTTGAAGTTGATATTGCTTTCTGGAAAATCTGCAACAATGACAATTAAATTTGGTTAACAAAACTTAAAAAAATCAGAAAACATGAAGAAAGGTTGGGAAAGTAATAAGCTCAATATGTTTGTCATTCTTGGCTGCATGACCCAAGAATAATGTCACTGCCATTGCCAAGGAGAGGGGGCAAGGCAAGAATATCAGAAACTTACAGCTGGGTTGCTAGTTACACCTCTGACCCCACTTTCAATCAACGGGAGAAGATCAGTTACAGGACGGCACAGATTATCATACCATGGACTCTGCCCTTGCTTCTCGTAAAGATCATGAAGAGTTGTTCTTTTTAAAGTGCTTCCATTTCCAGTACTTTGTGAGCATCTGACACTAAGGGAAAAGTAATCTCCAAGTGGTTACCAGTTCACAAAATTATATCGAGCTCACTTTCCATTTCCCCATTGACACTATGGCCAACATATGCTGATGATTACTTATATTATTGAAAAATTTATGTTCTATTCTTGACAATTAAACATAAACGTAAAACAGATAGCATTTTAAAATAAATTTAAAATTTATAACATTTTGAAGCCCACGAAAATGTGTTCGAGGAGGAAACATTTAGAACAACATCATTAACTTATGATGGGAGATGCCTCCAATAAAGTTACATTGCGCGTTCAAATTTATAGCTAGGAAATACAGAATCTCACAGATTAAGAGCCTGAATCATTCATCTTGGCAGAAAAGATGGACAGGTTCAGGATCAGATCAAAGTTTTAGACTTAAGACAGCCAATTTACAAAAGATATCTTCCTGATCCCAGAATCACAGTTAAAATGAACTTGCAAATACCAGACCGCTAAGATCAAAGCAATTTTTTTTTTAAGTTTATTTTTTCGCTTGGACAAGGTTTTCAGAATCTTATTTCTTCCAAATATACTTAAAATAAATAATTTAAACAAAAGAAAAGAAAATTATAGGAAAAATCCCTTGACAAACAACGAGATACCCAGAGAACTGTGTAAGTTTTTACTCCAAGAAAATGAATAAAAAACTGAAGCAAGTGATGTAGTACATAAACTTACACCAAGGAGACACTGGGGGAATTGGCGGTGCGCAGTGCCAATTTGGATGATGAAAGTCTGATATCAAAGGCGGTTTTGGGGCGTAGATCAACAAAGGACCTGTGCTGGTCAGAAGATCTGTTGGACCTAAAACCAGTGGATGAATGAACAATACTTGAAGATGGGATCTTGAAAATGGAAGCCATATTTCTTGATCGAACTGTTGAAGAAGAAATCCGAGATTGCAGCACCCGAAGAAAGTCGCTTAGGGTTGAAATAAACAATTTCAAGAAGTAATCAGGACACTAGTTTGGTGAGGGTTTGGTTTTGATTTTATATTATATTATAATTGCGACACTAATTTGTCTATTTGTGTTTGGTGAGGGGATTGTTCATCTGGAGATGAGGAGGTTGGTGAAAGTGAATGTCAATGCTAAAATCAAGTTCAAGTTTCTTTGCTTTGGATGGTGGTTAAAATAAATTTTTTAATAAATTTTAATTATTTATAAAATATGTGATTAAAAAATTATAAATTTCGTTAAATATATGATTAAAATTAATTATTAATTTTAATTTAAACTAAATTTTAAATTTTAATTCATATCAAATAGTGACTTTTCTTTTTTTTATTCTCATTATTTTCAAAATATATTTTTTTTATATTCTTTTTAATCATGCACTCTTTAATTAAATAATGGTTGTGTGGTAATTTGTATTTGTCATGCTGCAATTACAATGACATAATTTGTTTGCTAAATGGATAAATGGGTGAATTTGAAAAAGCGTCCTCTTTTTTTGAAAATAGATTTTATAAAGTGATTTTTTAAGAAATTAGTTAAAATGTATAGAAATGTTTTGAATTTACGTGTAAAATTATTTTATTAAAAAAATATATTATTTAAAATGAGTTTTCAAAAAAATAAATTTCGAAAAATGATGCTAAGTATCCAATAAGAGGCGTAGTGCCAATCTTTAAATGGTAGTTATGCCACTTGGTGTGCCCTTAGTAGTACAGGGCCACATTGGCCTGTACAATAAGCATCCTCAAATAAATGGTCATTAAGAATTTGTTGCGTTATCATTGACTCACTGTACTAGAAGAAGTATATGATCATTCATTTATAAAGAAGTATATGATCATTCATTTATAAAAATAGTTCTCATCCATCATTTGGTTAGGAAATTATTTCCTTTCCCTGACCGAAAATTCCACTTAACAGACGGAATTTGCATGTGGCTCATAAATGGCATTAAATCCGTCCAACGCAACGAAAAAACTAGAATAAAAACTCAATTTTGCACTTAAATAGAAGCACGGCTTTGAATTTTGAGAAACGCGACTTATTATAACTCCCAAATTAGAGCCAATTTATCCTTAATTATATCAAGAAAAAACTATAATCAGTTCTCAATAGAAAATAGGGTGTGTTTGATTTCAATCATGAACTTGCATGAAAAGAAAATAAGTTCTAAATAATTGAATTAACTAGAACTTATTTGTATAAAAATTGTCAATTAAATGTGTTTGATTGACTTAATTTTCAATTTAGAAAATGTTGTACTTGTTCATTTTTTATTGATAGGTAAACGAGAGAGACATATGGTTAGATAGAGAGAGGGAGTGAATGAATTACCTGAAAAATAAAAGAAAATATTTTTCATCAAAAAAATATCAATTAAACAGTAAAAAAGTAGGAATTTGAATGAAAAAAAGATACTTTCAATGAAATATATTGATAATCAAATGTACCCTTAGTATAATTTAAATTGGACTCCATTAGTCTTGTCAAGTAGGTTTGTCAATTTAGTCTGTAAAATTATAAGAGGAGATGCGAAAAAAATACTTTATATACTATTTGTTGCTGGTATTGTGTTGAAGAAAAAAGAGGATCGATGAAAAAACTGCATTTTTTTTTTGACAGCGATGCGTTTTCTTATTATTTGATTAATGCATTAGTCCTTTTAGTTGACTGCTTTTACGACTCAAGTGATTGAGACATATATCGTCCAAATTTAAAGAAATAATTTCTTTAAAAATATTAGAACGATGAGCCAAAACAAAAATGAGCTATACTAAAATTAAATTACCACTAGTAATTGAAAATGTATTGAAAAAAAAAGCATATTTGAACCCCATTAAAATGTGATTTTAATGAAAAATATATTTTAGAATATTAATTTTTTTGAGAATGTTTAATTAAGCAATAAGAAAAAGTTTTAAATTTACGTATAATATTATTTTACGAGAGAGATATGATTGAAAATGAATTTTGAAAAAATATATATTTTTTCAAAAAAGTGGAGCCCAAAACTTGTTCTTTGTATATTAGTGAAAAAAAAGAATAAATTATTTATTTTATGTCATGTTAACTCTGAAACTGCATTATTATAAATAACCAAATGGGCCACTCAATAATTCATGTCGTGTTTGCTTTATTTTAATGATGAACGCGAGATGATGCAGGCCTCTCTAATCAATTTTAATTAATGTGGTTATTGTAGTTAATTAAATTCTGTTGACAAACTGTTAGTCACACGTGGCCTCCTTCGGAAGGGGTGGAGTTGGCCGTGCGCACGGTCAAGTTAGTTGGGGAAGTAATTAAATGAATGTGTGAGAGTTTTAAACGTGAGCCTCCAATATAAAAAAAGGAGGGCGGGCTTCGGGGTGAATGAATAAAAATTTGTGTAGCAGGAATATAGTTTTGAGAGTTTACACTTGTATTACATTTGAAGGGCACTAAGTGTGAGTTTTTATACTTTGACAAGGAGAATGAAAGCCATTGGATGACAATGCACGTGGCCTCATCCACATGATTGACCTTCCTAGTAATATGCATCAATCAATCACAGCCTTAAATGCTAATACTACTTTTGTATCCACAAAGCCTAGCTTGCAGTTTGGACTTGACCAAATAGGTTTGCGGCGGCAGCGGTGAATTGTCTTGTCTATCACATACCATAAGATCTGTCCAAGATTTTGTCACTACCTTGCCCTAGACCGGTTCTTGCAAGGGGGGTACGCGTGTAATGGGGTCGGTCCAGCCTTTTCTACACGGCTTCGCTCAAACTTAAAGAGGGTTGCCTGTGTGAAGTTGGATCGTTCATATCAGTGTACGAAAGTGTGGGGTGCCCGAACCACTTACCGTGTAGACTAATTGGGGCCACGTATGGGTCCTTTCTTTGCAAGGCTTAACAACAGTCCCAGAAATTCAGGTATGATTATTCATATAATGCATGGACTTTCAAGTTGAAGAGGTTGTGAAGGGGTCTCTCTAACAGAGTTGAGATTCGTAATAAAGTTGGACAATACGAGGCGAGGCCCTTGGAGAAAAATGTAGAGCCTCATTGATTAAACTAAAGCCTGTGATGAGGTTAAACAGTTCGAGGTGAGGCCTTTAGAGCAAAATGTCGAGCCTCTTTGATTATATTGGAGCCTGCGATAAAATAAGGCTGAGCAGATCGAGGAAAGGCCCTTGGAAATTTAGAACCTCTTTGATTAAACTGGAGCCTGTGACAAGGATGAGCAGTTCGAGGCGAGGCCCTTGGAGCAAAATGTCGAGCCTCTTTGATTAAATTGGAGCCTGTAATACGGTTGAGCAGTTCGAGGCGAGGCCCTTGGAGCAAAATATCGAGCCTCTTTGATTAAATTGAAGTCTGTGATAAGGTTGAGCAGTTTGAGGTGATGCCTTTGGAGTAAAATGTCGAGCCTCTTTGATTGGATTGAAGCATATCGGGCGGCACATTCTAATGATTTGAAAGAAGCATTGGTTCCTAATGAAAAACAGCTGGGTGACATGGCGGTTTCCAAGGTTCGTATTACGTGCTCATTTAATGAGTAATGATGGTGGTTTCTTACAGTTGCCGAGGCTCACGTAAATCTAAGTTGCGTGTAATTCACGGCTTCATCTGAGCCCTTGATTCGAATTTTAAATAAGCGTCGTTTAGTTTCGACGTGTTGGACGAAATTGCAAATGTGCGACCTAGATCATAGTGGGAGAAAAATCCAACGGTGGGGGTTCGTTCATCCTGCCTATATAAAAGGTCCAAACCCTACTTTCTCCTTTTTCTCCACTTCGTGAAAATTAGAATCTCCAAGTGTTGAAAATCCTTAAAATCTTTCAGTACCTCATCCATCCTTTTTTTGTCAAACAACTCTGTTTTCTCCGTCTCCCAACATTCAAAACTTGTCTAAGTACCCAACATTTTCCAAATTTTTATCTTATCTACATAACATGGCTTCCTCTTCTAAAAAGCGTGCACCTGGTGGGTCTTCTGGGGTAGATATGGCACTATAGTGCCTGGATGATGCAAGAGGGCCCAATATAATATAGTGTTAGGTGAGGGGCCTCACTGTGGGCGACTGATATCAAGGAGAGCGAACGGAGACTTTTAGTAGGATAACAAACAACATTGAAATGTTTGTCCCGACCCTTGAGGAGAGGCATACTTCCCCAAGAAGGGTATGGCTGGCTATATTGAGTAGGGGAATGAAGCTGCCTTTATACCCCTTTTTTAGATAATCATTAGGCATTACAACCTAGCCTCCACCTAGTGATGGCAATGAGCCGTCCCGAATCGGCTCGACCCTTAAACCTACTAGCTCGACTCGAGCTCATGGCTCGTTTGCTCGTGGGCGAGCTCGGCTAAGCCCACGAGCTCGTGAGATCACGAGCAGAACCATGAGCCCACGAGCTTTTTGAATTTTTTTGCACGTTTTTTTAATTTTTATTTAATTTTTCACGAGCCGAGGGCTTTGCTCGTGGGCCTTGCCCACTAGCTGCTCGCGTGTTTTCACGAGCTCGGCCCATTTGCCATCTCTACCTCCACCCAGCTAGGCCCAACGCATGTACCCAATTAGCAGGGGCCTTCCTTCTTTGGAAGGAGGTCACTCTTGGTGAGGATATGCCTCCACATATTTTTCAAACTCTCTTTCAACCCCGAGCCTCAAGTAAGGGGAGCGATTGCAACGGGTGGTATTGCATGAACCCATGGAGCCCACACTCTCCATTCATCTATGGGACTCCAACCTCCAGTAAGAATTGGAAATCATTTTGGTTCTGGGTTAGGGGCGTGGCAGACAATGAAGGGAGATGCGGTCCCGGAGATAACTGTGTCGACCCAGTATCATGAGTATAGTGTGTCTAGCATTAGCTGAAGTGATCTTTGTTTTCATATATCCTTATTCTTTATTTATGGTTTCTGATCGTGCTTTGTAAAGTTGCAATTGACCGGTTCAAACTTGAGCCGTTTGAGTGGGCCATCATCAAGGCAATATACGAGTTGCCATTAGAGAAGAGGTACTTCAAGAACGTACTTGGGAAGAGGAACCTTTTCGTGTCCCATCAGCTGATGGCTACCAAAGGTAGATCAATTAATAACCCTTTATTCTAACTGTTTGATAATCATACACTTTCATATCTTTACGAACGGTTCGCTTCTTTGTTTGTAGGGCAAGATTACAAGAAAGAATATGTCGAACCGGACATGTTCTAAATAAGAAGCCTTTGAGCTCTAGCTCCTCATCTTACAAGAACCAACGAAATGGGCTGGCTCACCTCTCAAAGATGAAACCACCATCTCTTCCAGAAAAGAAAGGTGAAAAATGGAAGGAAACAGAGACTTCCATAGAGAAGCCCCCTAAGAAGAAGTTGGTTTTGGCAAAGAATACCGGGCCTGATCCTTCCCCAAGCACTAAAACAACAATTAGGGAGTCACTTCGATGACCCATTCAAGCTTAGCCCATTTTATCTGTGAATATAGTGGATGTGGAGGAGGTGGCTGAGAAAGGGGCGAACCTATTAGGAAGAAACGGGGCAAGGAGATGAGGAGTGACTCCTCTAAAGGAAAGACCCAAAATTTTTTGGGTGGGAGGTCCAACAAGATTGCCTCCACGATAATGGAGATGCTGTCTGTTGAGGTCCAAGGACTATGGGGATTCAACACAAGTACTGGACTGATAAGTACTCCTCGTACGACAAGGCCTATGACACAGTGGATATGGTGGAGGCTGGGCTCGTCCTACAGGCTCGCTCTCAGGGCTTCTTTTTAAATGTCCAAATGGAGAGGAGGCGGCTGCAGGGCTTCAATATGAAGCACCTCCAGAAGGCTAAGGATGCTGAGGTAGTCCTGAATAAAGTCAAGGCTGAGGCATCTTCAGCCAATAAAGCAATTGAGGCCTCCAAGGTAAAGCAAGCTGAGGAGGAGTCGAGGGTGGAGGTACTTCTAAAGGAGAGCAATAAACTGAAGAAAGCGGTCCACCTCTGCAAAGTCGAGGTTAATGCCCTAAAGAAGTGTGTAGAAAACTCTGACAACCAGTAGAAAATCGCTTCGTCAGCCTTGGAGGTGGCTAACAAGGAGAAGGGAGAACTGAAGGCTCATGTGGAGGAGTTGACTGCTGAGGTACCAACTTAAAGCAGCAATTAGGTGGGGAAGGGGAGGCAGTTGTAAATGAGTACATAGCCCATTTCCATGAAATGGCTGAGTATGACGACCTCGACTTGTATTGGAGGAGGGTCGCATACAATGAAGTCTTAGGGAGACTTGCCGAGCTACATCCCCAACTGTAGTTAGCAGCTCTAAAAGAAGAATTTCTCCTTGCAGAGCCATCTACTCATGCGAACAAAATTGAAGATTCTGTGGAGGAGATAGATGCCCCGGAAGAGCCTCAGTGAGATGATGCAGTTGCTTAGATTTTAGGCTTTTTTACTTTGTAACATTTTTGTAAGAGTCCTCCCTTCCCTACTTGTAATGAGTTTGATTATGTATGGAAAAATTCTTCTTCTCTCTTCGCATTTGTTTTCGTAGCCTTAGTTGACTTAATTTGAGTAAACGAATGGTCGCATCTAACTTTGAATAGTACAATAATGTATGAGCTCGTCGTAATTAATTGAACTGAATTGACATATGGGCTCGCCATAGTCATTATTAATTGAGTTGAATTAACATATGGGCTCTCCATAGTCATGATTAATTGAGATGAATTAACATATGGGCTCTCCATAGTCATGATTAATTGAGCTGAATCACCATATGGGCTCGCCATAGTTAACAGGAATTGTTGAAACGACATTTGCATTAAAAAAAAAATTTACATGCAATGATCACGGCCTCACTAGTAATACATTCATAAGTGCTCCACATTCGAGGGGTGAGGGTGCACCTTCCGATCTAAGCTTTCAATTAGGAAAGTCTCTGGTCTCACATTGTCTGATATTAGGTAGGGGCCCTCCCATTTCGGACCTAGCTTGCCAACGCCTAGCTCTTTCAAAGAAAGGAAAACTCTTCTAAGCATGAGATCACCTCTCATGAATGATTTCCTTTTGACCTTGTTATTGTAGTACCTTGCCATTTTTCTCTAATAGGAGGCCAACTTTATTTGTGAGTCGTATTTCCTTTTTTCAAGGAAATCGAGCTTACAGTGCCTAATCTCATAGTTGGATATTTTGTTGAATTGCGGGAGGCGAGGCGAAGGATGATGAGAGTAAGTAACTCATTAAACAAATACCTTTAAATCATAGTTTTCAGCATGTTTTTGAGCACTTATGAGCATTTTGATGTGTGTGTTCATGTTCTTTTGTAGTTTAAATACATTGGAGAAAATGACATATTTTGGAGTTTGAGATGGAGCCATGTGTGATCATAAAAAAATTGGACTCGAAGAGGAGGTGAAACAAGGAAAAACTTGAAGAGAAAAAAGGAAGAAACTTGGTCGCCACATCACCCAAGAAGCATGAAGAAGACAGCGAATTTGTGTTGTTATCTTATGAGGCTATACATACAAGTTGAAAGACCTAATTGAAGGGAAAAAATGACGGCTTAGAAGACAAGAGGAAGGAGAATTGATCTAGAGCAAAAACGACATGGAATTGGAAGAGAATTCAAGTGGCAAAAGAGTTTTTCTTATTCTTTTCTTCTCTATGTTCTTCAATTCAGAATTTAATATGTTGTTT
>CAIGRK010171806.1:0-14205 GCA_903798315.1 Fraxinus greggii | reverse complement strand
TTTTATCAAGTTAGTTCTAGACATCGTTAACTGTGATGAGAATGTGTCTGATGCCTATAAGGCCATTATTTTGCTTAATTCTATGCTTGATTCATATATGGAGGTTAAAAATAAAAATAAGTATGGTAGGGACACCTTAATACCCGAGATTATCATAAATTTCTTTAAGAATAAGGATATAGAGATTAAGACTGAAAAAGAGGATAAGAGAAGTGGTGAGGTATATATGATAATGAGTAGAATGAAGTTTAAGCAAATGAATTTGGATAGAACTCAAGATAGTAGTGATGAGGGTGGTAAGAAGAAGGGCAAAAATTAGAACAAGTCCAGTTGTAGGCGGTATTACAGCCGTGACACTTATTAGTGACTGTTCTAAGAAAAAGGATAAGCAGAAAAGTAAGATGAGATGTAAGACGAATATAGCTATATGGTCGAATGATGACCGTAATGAGTTTTATTGAGAGTAAACCTAGTTACTGCATGTGCAATTGTGTGTAATCCTTTCTATATGTGCATGAGTACTTAATTTTGTTGCATCGTTATATGAAATTTCAATATATTTGATATGTGCATTTGCATGATTTTGAGAGTAATTTGATTTCTCGGTGTAATGCGTTTGAATGCATAGTGGTTTGAGATGCATTAGTTGTAAGTGTGTTGTGCGTCTTTTGGTAATGTAGAGTATAGATGCCTAATGATGCGTTTGTGATGTGAACATGGATGTGGAGTGTGACATTTAAATCACAAGTGGAGATGTGATTAAATGTCTGAAATCCTTTATCTGTGAAGACCCCGATCAGGTAGAGTGTGAGAGTGATACTTCTATCATTTCTGTGAGTTGGAGACCCATTATTCACTTAGTTTGAGAGAAGTGAGGTAATGATAGAGAATTATCCCATGAACTTAAGATCNTATAGATCCATAGGGGTACATTGGTGGTTTGTACAGGGGATGTGGAGTGTGACATTTGGATCACAAGTGGAGATGTGATTAAATGTCTGAAATCCTTTATCTGTGAAGACCCCGATCAGGTAGAGTGTGAGAGTGATACTTCTATCATTTCTGTGAGTTGGAGACCCATTATTCACTTAGTTTGAGAGAAGTGAGGTAATGATAGAGAATTATCCCATGAACTTAAGATCTATATCAGTTTACCAATTAGAAATGAGTTTAGTGATCAGTCTAGTGAGCATGGTGTACAATAATGTGAGATATGTGTTTTGGAAATATGAGCGACACAGAATAGAATATGATAAGTGTGGTGAGATCTTTTCATAAGATCATTTATACATTTGTTACATATGTGTTAGTCATTTATTTGATTAACTCGGTGTTAGTTTGAGGTTCTTTGTAAACGTATTTGAAAATATCTGTGTATTATCCTATGTTATATCTTCATCATATGTTTATTACTCTTGATTAATTACTCTGATTACTTAGTTCTACTTAGATATTCTTGACCTTAACCCTAGTGAGTACATAGAGTAAGTATGGTATATGTTTCGGGACCGAAACATGAAGGCATGTGATCCCAATTTTATTGGTTGCCTTGATTATGCAGTATAAACTTTGTGTTTTGTTTACTTGCAGGTTGATTGTGTGTCAATGTGGAGATTTGTTGGGTTTTGATATCCATAAATCCCGAATGACAATATTAAATAGTTCAAATTATATTTCATAGACTTCGGCTAATGAGTGAAATTATTATCAACACAATCAATTTATAAGCTCAACCCAAAAGCAATGTAGGGTATTAGTAGCAACTTAATTTGTTAATATTGCATTGGCCCAAATTCATTTATGGATGACTTTCTTTTAGTTTTGGCCCATTATCTTGTTCCTTGGCCCAATCGATTATGGGCCCGTTTGAAACCCATTTTCAACCATTTTTTCCCAATCAATTTTCAAAAGTCGTGGGATCTAGGTATCTTAACTACTGGTTTCCATCTGACAATGATCACTTCCCACTTGCGAGAATTAACCTTTTTTCCGCCATTAATTTAGTGTCCAACATTGCCCTTCAAACTTGGGTGTTAGGTAGAATAGTTTTCATAATTGCTATAGAAGGCACGTGTCCATTAAAAAAATTATTGATGTTCGCCAGCAATTATTTTGCATTTGCCATGAAATTCTTAGAAGTTCGAAGCAATCGTCGATAAAAAAGGAAATGAATTTCGTAGAAAATTATAAATGATTTCGTAAACATCGGCATATGTAACGACTAACACGAATACAGTGGGGCGCATTTCATAACTACTAACGTAATGCCCGCACCATGTAATCGCGTAGTTGCTGCCACGGCATGTCCTCTTCAACGATTGCGTCTAGCTCAGCGGCAATTTCATTTTCTTCATCAGGTAGATCTATCTTGACTTCATCATCATCTAATTCTTTGACTCTACGAAAACACCCATCCAGCCGACCGTTTCTCTTAAGGAAGTTACGTATACTCATTGTGGCCACGGTCACAGCTATTTGCGCTCTCACATTATAAGTAGGCATTCAATCGATGATCTTCCATCTCTATTTCCAAACACCGAACGGACGCTCAATAACGTTACGGCATGAGGAGTGATGGAAATTGAACCATTCCCGTGCATTTCGAAATCGGTGGCGATGTATTTTCCTTGCGTTGTCGAATTCATGAAAATGATATCTGATATCAGAGCCTTCATATAGAGCCATATACCCAGGCCTATGTGCGAAACCAGAGTCAACCTTCTAATATTTCCCATTTTTGGGTTGTGGAAAATTGATTTCCGAACTATGTACAGCACGGGCCAATATGCGGCTATCGTGGGTGTTCCAGGTGGTTCCCGGCATCATGAATGTACAATAGAGATTGAAATCACAAGCGGTCAGTACATCCTGTGTTGGAATCCCTTTTCTTCCAATGTAATTCTCTCTTATATTTCATGACAGTACAACTCTCACATGGGTTCTGTTGATCGCACCAATGCAATCTTGTAATTTCAATATTTTATCAACACAAACGGAATTCATTAGCACTGTTAGAGTTGTACCATTCATTACATTACGAAAATAACCTGGAATAGGGGATATCGTTCCACATGCTGATGATGGTGAGCCGTGCCTTCATTGTAATGCGGATCTGGTTTAATCATTGTCGTCGCGAAAGCTCTGCATGCACTTAGGACCATCTTGAAGTAATGGCCAATCGTCTGCAACGAATGCCTGAACAACGTTTACACTTGCCGATATCCTTTCCCGTGTGCTAGAATACACAAGAACATTCCAACTTGTTCGTATATGTCAATGTTCGTGCTGCTGAAAATGATGTACTCATCGCGAAGGATGTGCATAAAGTACATAAACATTGGAGGGTACATCCTAAACTCCTGAAAACACGTTTGTTGATACACGTGCATATTTTGTAGCATAAAAATGTGGTCGTATCGCGTTGTCAAGAATAAATATCAATGTACTATATTAGGTGCCAAGTATTCATGAACAACTCGCTCGGTGATTCTACAGTACAAAAGCCACGTGTTAATGTCCTCTTCTACCTGCTGTATCAAGTCTTCATCAGAACTCGTATCTGAATCAGACATCAACGTTGCAGTCTGTTTATGAAGATGAGTACACATCCGAAGTATCGGCATCATTTCGAACTTGTTTCTGTTCTGTAGCAATGTCCAATATTCGGTTCGAATATTTGTGGCGAATTGAAGGCCTTACGAATGAGCTTGTTGTCTTCAAGAGTGTCTGAAAGAATAATTTGCTCTACGTGGGGAGTCATGAAACAACTTGTTCTCGTACAATTGCTATTTGTAGAATAATTGTGTGAGTAATAATTTGAAGCAAAAAACATGTTGAAAAATTGATTTGTCCTTTTTTTTTGTTTTACTCAGACCATGGGGATACGTGGTTCAAATTCAAGATGTATATTCCCTGCAATCCATGCATTATTGTTTTGATGAACAAGTTAAGGAATGGAAGTGGGCGTAATAATGTGGATTTGATAAACATGTTGACTTGTAGCAATGTTTAAATCAGTTCGCAAGGGAAAATATTCCCATGCGGTACATACACTATCACTACCTACACACGGGGTTAAAACAGCAGGCCCTGCGAACAAAAATGGTATCGTACTGAAACTACATATAAGAACACAAATTCGAAGTTTCTATCCAACATAAAGTTACAAATAAAAGGATAATGAAACGAGGGTCCAGTACCCATAAAAATCGTACGAATAAGACTGAAAAACATTAAACCACAACGCAAACATCCCAACGGAGTGCTCACGCCTTACGGTGAGTAGACAAACTGTCCCGCTCAAAACAGTATTCGTTGAACTTAAATCTCAAATAAGGTGTTTTGGTAGCATAGTAAGAATTACAATTTACTGTCTTATAGGAACCAGAGGGCAAATAGGTGGAGCAGATCACCTCCCTGCACATGCCCGGAGGACAGAAGTTCGTCAACGCAATTGCCTACTGGCATTCTTCCCTTATGACGCGATCTCGCCTGAAACCTCTCAGGCACCGTACATTTTCGTTTTTCCTTTCCCCTTCATGTGTTTATTTTTTCTTTTATCCCCACTATGGTGTCCAGATATATTCATGGAGGAGTTAGCTCTACCTTTGACTGGGCTGCCACTGGAATCTGTTGCCTCCAAAATGTACGGTGGGGAACCTACCNGTGCATAAAGTGACAGTTCATTGTATATTTGAAGCAAATGTAAACATTGTGGTCGTCGAAAATTCTCGAATGAAGAATGGCTTACCGTGTGGTCGGGGGAGGCAACAGATTCCAGTGGCAGCCCAGTCAAAGGTAGAGCTAACTCCTCCATGAATATATCTGGACACCATAGTGGAGATAAAAGAAAAAATAAACACAGGAAGGGGAAAGGAAAAACGAAAATGTACGGTGGGGAACCTACCACCTCTGTACTGTCTGTCGCTATCTGTATCCAAGTCAAAACCATGCTGCAACAACTTCGTTGGGGACAACACATACTTGGTCGAGTTGTCGGTGTCCCCGAACAATTTGCCATATATGTCATGGATCTCACTGCAGTTGAAGTTCCTGTACTTCACGTACTTTAGGTTCTCCTACATAGACGAGGTAGACGACACATTATGTTAGAATCCGAAAAAAATTCTCAATGGTGCATTTACGTAATAATTTGGGTTCTACGGATGAAGGCGGAGTGGGAAGGGAAGTAAAACATTGTTCCGTAAGAATTGCTACACACATATAACACAGAATTGGAAGATGCAATTTTTTTTCCATTCATCATGTTTAATCAATGCCTATACAACCAACATCACCGTCAACTAGAATAAGCAAATCGAAAATGTGAAGCTCAAGACGTGAAAATTTTTCCCAGTAACATAATTGGATCGAGTCCCTTTTCGAAATTTTTAACTGTCTAATAGTTAAGGACTGTTTTGGTGCTAACGGAAGTGAACGAATTCGATACCTTCATTTTTGCTTCCCACCAATGGTCCCGGGCGTGAATTCTTTCGGTACCCGAGCGGTACTCAATTCCAATGCATCGCATCAACTCAAACATGTGTTTATGTTTCATTCACAGTTTATTCCAAGTTCTTCATCTGTGATGTAGTCCAGTCATTTCATGTCGAGGCATTGAACATGTCTGCTATACGATGCCATCCTTTCGGGGAAAAGTATTTACTTTGGCAGGTGTCGATGAATACTTTATGCTCTGAATGGTTCCATTTTGCCGTCGTACACACAATGGCCTGGGGTGCTTGCAACTTGGAAGAAGCATAATTCAAGTGGTCAGGGCTCGCACTTGTGAACCGCTGCCAATGGAAACACGGGGTTAAGAGTTACGCGATATTGGTAGAAACAGATTAAATAATAATGCAAAATCTTTTTCCGTCCAAAAGTTACAGGGGAAAGTGCCAATGGTGGGTATGCAAAAAAGGTAGTGAAATCCTAGAATTTCAACTTCTGTCCATGTGCATAAAGTGACAGTTCATTGTATATTTGAAGCAAATGTAAACATTGTGGTCGTCGAAAATTCTCGAACGAAGAATGGCTTACCGTGTGGTCGGGGGAACAGTGCCGCGGGCACAGTCGTCATCCATTGTAGACTGTGATAATTTTCGAGCGAGCCTCCGGATCTATAGGTGCAGAACACCCTGGATCGAAGTCGACTACAGAGAAGACGAGAGAAAAATCCACTATTTCGACAAAATCGATAGGATATCTGGTGGGAAAAGTGTTGGGTCTTCGCCGTGGAGTGTGAAATTTTGGCGTCTTTCTACTCGATTTCCAAACCCTTTCCGATTTTTCCCCTTGAATTGATCCAGAAAATAAATTATCCCGAACGCATCTGTATGTTTTTTTTACTACGAACAGTTAGGTTGAAAATGGTGAGGGGCTTTGTGTAACATGACAATTACAAATTGAGGGCAAAATTGGAAGAAGATACAATGAGAATATTGTCATTAAATTGGCATTCTGACACAATTTCTTGACTTTGGTGCGTGTTGTCTGATTTCACTGTACAAAAATTAGTTTTCACTGAAAAAACAGGTTTCATACAAGGGCTATATAACCTCCATTATATGGCCTCCATTTTATTCATTGGAACCGTGTGTGCTTTGCCCCTTTTTTGAGAGAAAACAAACGATGGCTATGCTTTGTGCTTGTTGTGCCTTGACTTTTTCGTTTTTATTCTATTTGCCTTTGTGGCTTGCAAATTATCAACATAACCTTGTCACTTTTTGGGTTAAAAGGAAAGAAAGCAACCATAAGTGAATACATAGTTGTATGTTGGAGCTTTTGGTTGATTATGGTGTGATATTGGACGGTTGAAAGTGGGCCCGGATTCCACAAATTGAAGATCAAATCCGCAACACAAACATTGACAACAATGTCTTCAATTCGTTCTGAAATTATCGATATTCATGAAACAAGTCGAGAATGTGTATGATTGAAGAATATGATCCACTATATCCAAGCATAAAAATTATCTTCAACAAATGATTGTCCAACGATATTGTATCAAGTAATGCAACTTGTATCACATGACTCAAGGGAGACTATATCAAAGAAGACAAGAAAAAATATATTTTTTCAATATTCTTCTTTATACACAAGCTTAAGAAGAATTGTGATATAGATATATTTGTTCAGTTGATAATGGATTGAATTATTCACAAAAGCATCGTCGATATTTACATTCAAGAAATTGGTACACGAGATAGGAATGCGTCGATTCAAAGATATTCTGGAATCAATATTAGGAGGAATATTATGCTCCTTTTCTTTACCTTAGAATTTGTTGCACAGAATTTTATTGGCAAGATTTTAACGAGCAATACTTGTTTTAATACTCAAAAAAATAATCGTATGAATTTTTCCCTCTTATATATTTTTGTCCTAATGAGTTTTATCAAAATTAGTTTTTAACGAGACAAGTATTGTGTAATTAGTTATACAAGAAGACGTGTTATAAATTAAATGCTATTTATTGAATGACTATTCTATTATTACAATCCTAATTATTATTATGAATATTGTACCATGTGACACTAATTCTTATATATAAATATAAAATTTCCTTTATAATTTATAACATAAATTTTTATCCCACCACTAAACCCATGAATTGGGATCTTTTTCCTTCCAAGTTTTAACCAATTATTGGCTATGTCTAATGCCTATCATTTAAGTCAAATTTTACTTGAGAAATTCCACCAAAAATCATGCCACACGAATATACTCAACGACAAAATTTTAAAACAATTTTCTATTCGGCGCAACATTATTTGACAGTTTTAAAAAAAAAAAAAAATTACCTGCACGCAGCTTCGTCACCTGTTTCCCATTCATGTTCGAGTTGCATTCTTCTTCCACGGTCCACCAAACCATTTCAAAGTTCAAATGAATGAAAACACTTTGTTGATTTGAGACAAGTCTAATTTCATTTCTTTGCATAAGTCCTAATCTATAAAAGAAACATTTTTTTTTTCCTTTCGGGTTTAAAACAAATTACTAATCGAATTTCTCCATATAAATGTATTCTATAGTTACAATTCTAATGTAATTATATATAACTCATTTAGACGAAGTAAAATAGTATTATTACGGAAAATATAAAAGGTTGATTAACATTTATAAAGACGTCACTCAAAAATTGGAGACCCAAATATCACAAAACTAAAAGTCAAGGACCTAAATGATATATTACGTAAAAGTTGGGCTTTTTTAATTAAAATTTTCTCCATACTCTAACCGTGTTGTTCCTTGCCATTCCCAATATTGATTATCCACATAATTATATTCTCCTCTCACACAAAAATTGCTTCAATGTCCAACTGAAACCCCAAAAAAATCGACACTAAAATTAATTGTATCCGAACCATGGCTGGGAGAATATTGTTTGTATTTGTAGCCCTAACTGTAATATCTTCTCCGATGGCACCTAGAGCGTTTGGCAACTCGGAGGGCGATGCGCTGTACGTGCTGCGCCGGAGTTTATCCGACCCGGATAACGTGCTCCAGAGCTGGGATCCAAATCTCGTCAACCCGTGCACCTGGTTCCACATCACCTGTAACCAAGACAACCACGTCACTCGCGTGTACGTATATACTCGTTTATTCATCTATCTACCGATATATATCTGTGTGCGTGTTTGTTTGTTCGTTGAGTTATTTATTTATTTTTCTATTTTTTTTTTTGTGGAAGTTTTTAGTTTGGTGAACTTGAAATTACTAACTAATTATTGTGGCTAGTTACAAAAGTAAATTAGCATCCTCAGTTACATATTTGAATGGATAGATACCGTTTGATTCAATGGATTGTTTCTTGGGATTCATACTGAAGTTTATATTTTTCGATTTTCGAATTTGTTTATTGGTCGAGCTAACAATGATCTTTCTGATTTGTCTGAGTATAGGTGTTAAAATTATTATGCCTCTAAATTACTCAACGAAAGAGCTGCTTATATTTTATGGGCCTGTATAGGAGTAGGAATGGTAGTCTTCTTTTACTTAAACATAACTTCAATTTTTTTAATTTTTAAAAAGGAACTTCATTTAATCAGTCAGTCCCCTAAGTTTTACACCAGATAGCTGAACAGATTCCTGCTTCAGCTCTACAAATCTTATTGATCTTTGGGCTGGGTGATAGCGCACAAGGATTTGCTTGGTGTGAAATATTATATAACGTTAAGTCTCTTACCATTGCTAGAGGAAATGACCAACAATGAGGTTATTCTAGCGCATTGTGAATTCTTGTATTTCTTTATGCTTTCATGGCGTAACACTTTATTATTCCTTTTTGATGTTTATGTACTTGTGATATGTGAATAAATGGAATATCTTTCTTCTTCAGAGTCGCATATTCCAGCTTGTTCATTGGGAAATAGCGGCTAACTTTCTTTTCCTTTGTGACGCATACGAGTCTGAAGTGTATCATTTTTTTATGAGTATACAGGGACCTTGGAAACTCAAATTTGTCTGGCCATCTGGTACCTGAGCTTGGGAAACTTGAACATCTCCAGTATCTGTGAGTATTATAATTTATAGATCTCTTCCTTTGATTTTACTATTGGCACATATGTTTGGTTGACCTTTCACCGATATTTCATCTAAACAAAGCTGTCCATGACACAATGTTGCCTGGAACAATCTTGATATGTTGCATTTTGTTTATGAAATTATTTTAAAGAATGTTTTTCATTTATGGTTCCTTTTCCCCATCCCAGTAGGTATGTTTACATGTATTTGATGATACTGAAAGCTGCCTTTTTTATTTTGCAGGGAGCTTTACAAGAACAACATTGAAGGGTCAATTCCAGTTGAGCTTGGAAACCTGAAGAGCTTAATAAGTTTGGATCTGTACAACAACAATATCTCGGGAACAATACCTCCAGCATTGGGAAAATTGAAATTTCTTGTCTTCTTGTGAGTTAATATTATATCACTCTATCATTTATCTAATC
This sequence comes from Fraxinus greggii, assembly GCA_903798315.1. Classification (NCBI taxonomy): domain Eukaryota; kingdom Viridiplantae; phylum Streptophyta; class Magnoliopsida; order Lamiales; family Oleaceae; genus Fraxinus; species Fraxinus greggii. The sequence continues at coordinate 4,255 of CAIGRK010171806.1, read as the reverse complement.
CAAATGTTCTTCGGTGCGTTTGGTGATGGGTGCAAGTAGAAACAATTGTTTACTAGATTAATACCCCTGTCCTATCCTAATGCCTCAGTTCATTTCTTGTTTTTGTAGCGATCCAGAATTCATACAGCCGACCCATGATAATTGTGAATGAGGGTTAGCTTGTGGTTATTGTTGCAATCCTAAATATTTCCCTTTAGGCTTTGGTCATATACTTATCCAATTAGTAGCAAAAATGTCTCCCATTCATTGCTCATTTTGTAGACATGAATGTGCACACTGCGTGCAAGTTTTCAAATTACTTGAGCATTTTATTTGAAGTCAATAACTTTTGCTTTACTTTGACAGGCGTCTTAATGATAATCAGCTAACGGGGCCAATCCCAAGTGCACTTGCTAGTATATCTAGCTTGAAAGTTGTGTAAGTTATTAAGATGTACAATATTATGTAAATGTTGATATTTGATGAAGCGCAGGATGGTCACAAAATATTTGCACATGTTTTTCCAGGGATGTCTCAAATAACAACTTGTGTGGTACGATACCTACTACTGGTCCATTTGAGCACATCCCCCTAAACAAGTAAGATGTTGATTTATATTGTTCTCTAAACATCCATTACCGTTGGTTTCGTTTGAAACGGTTTTTCCATCTGATTCTTTTTGATATCTTGACTTTGTTTCCACCATTGTGATGAAATGTTTGATTCTTGAGTGCATCAAATCTTATTGTTTGATGTACAAAATTACACCCTATGATTCCCTTCTCTGGGTTAAGTCATCAATTTATCAAATGATGATCTTGGCAACTTGATGTGATACGAAACTTTCTCATTCCAAATTTTATCTCAGTTAATATTTGGTCTCTGGTCTTACTTTGAGATAATTGTGCCCCTACGGGAAGAACATGTGGAAGAAGGTCTTAAATGTTCCGTTATAGTGAAAGCTGACTCTTTTAAGTATAGTTGCATTTGAAGTTTTGGCTAAAATTTTCTCTATGCAATACATGCATCCCACTCAAATCAAAATGACCAAGTTAATAGAATGTTATTTTGATGTTGGCAAATTATGCACTTTCTTGGTTCTCCTTAATTTATTTAGAACGCTTTACTTTATCCCCGGTGCACCCATCCCCCAATATTTGGTTATTGATCTCCCTTTTTTTTCTATGTGCAGCTATGAGAACAATCCTCGTCTGGAGGGTCCTGAGTTGCAGGGATTGGCAAGTTACGATACAAACTGCTCATAAAGAAACAGTGGGTATAGATGCAGAATTTGCTACTATTTGCAGTTGTTCTGAATGGTGCTTCTCTTAAATATGTTAAAAAGTGTATTGTGCCTTCAGATCCTAGTGCTGTAAGTTTTTACTCGTACTAGTTTCCAGTGTAGGTTGTATCAACTATGAATGTTGACAAATCTGTAAAATTTTCACACTTAAGATAAATTTTCGAACTTTATTATACGTCGTATAGTATATAATTAAACTCAAAAACTGAACTTTTGAATGAGATGCGGTTTACAATTTCAACAGTCAAAACAAGCTTTTTCTGCCCCATAAACAAAATGGCGTGTGCAGATATTTTAAAGAACACACTCAGAATCAACACCAAAAATTACAGTTTACAGCGTGCTAGGTAAAAACAAGTTGGTCACAAGACTTGTAAATCATAACTGCTCACAAAAGAAACTTTGAACTTGAACTAAAATCTCGCAAAACCTCACAACTTCAAGAAAATAAATGAAAACTCATTCTTGAAGGAACAACCATCTTCTGATCAAATAAAGCCACGCACACAAAAAAAGAAACCCACTATCCTTCGAGTTAACGAGATAAAATAGGGACCTCAAAATCAATTCTTTTTGGGATTCCTTCAGCTTCTTATTCGCTGCCAGAGTCACTTGAACTAGAGCTAGAGCTTGAGCTTGACTTCTGGGAATTTCTCCTCTTTCCTTTAACAGACGTGGTTGAAGTTGAGTCTTTCGGTATTTCAACTACATAATCTGGATTTTCAGCAGCGTTTATCTTTATCTCTTGTATATCAGGTTCTTTTACACCCGATTCCACATCCTTGGGCGAACCTGCTTCCTGTGCCTCAACTTCTTCTGATCTATCTTTGGACTTTGGCCCCAGTTGTTTCTCCATATTACCCTCTTCGGATTGATCTGGGGCCAAACCATTGAACTCTGAAGGTGTTGGTTCCTCAAAATGCAACTCTGAAGTTTTTCCTTGTATTTCTCTTGAATCCACCACATGCAAAACAATATCGGTTGAATCAGAAATTGTTTGACTCTCAACACTGCCATTATGAACTTGCATATGATCCAAAGTAACATCCTCCACTGATCTAACTTCAAGAACTGGTGCATCAATATCAATTTCCGCCTGACTTGAATGTTCAGCTACTGTTTCTTCAAGAACCAACTTGGCCTGTGTCGGCTCAATAACAACAGGCTTCTCAATCACTTTGTCAATGATTTCAGTTTCCGCTGATGTCAGTTCAGATTTCTCCAAATCAGAATCAATTTCTACTGATTTTGCATCACCGACAGGCATCCCAGGGTTTATGATTTCAAGAGTCAAATTCTGATCTACCATAGAATCGGCAGGAGTAGTTTCATTTTCTCGTGGGTGTAGCTCTTGTCTTGGATCAAGAGAATTCTGGATGTCACTTCCGCTGAACTCCCTTTCAGATAATTCACTGTGTCCATTTGCATCCGTTGCAGATGTTTGTAGTTCAGAAGCAGATTCCATTACCTCTTCGAGTATATCAATCTCCTCCCTCAATTTCTCTGAATCCATTGCATGTTCTGTCACTTCAATGGAGTTAACCTCCCCTGTACTCGTATTTCCAGTTTCGTGTGCCAAAGACAAGCTTTCTCGACCACTGTCTACATGTTTTTCAAACTCATTTGAGCTTGATCCCCTTTCAATGATATTAAAATCACCTATGCTATCTAACTCGGACAGAAATCCTTCATCAATTTCCTTGATCTCATCTGCATCCTCAATAATAGTCTGCACATCAACACGAGTAGTAGTGGATTCACCACCAGTGCACTTCTCTGAGTACAATAAACCTGGAGGGGCTGTGGCCTCAGAATCATTAGACGGGATGGAAATAAATTCAGGACTTGATGGAGAGTTACTTGGTGAAACTTCATGATCAAACTCTGGAATCTCTGGGATAGTCAGGTTGTCCATAGTTCTTACTTCCTCATTTGACTCGACAGGGATATTAGGATCATCCTGTATTATATGAAAATAGGATAAAAGAATGAGAAAATTTGCTCTATCAATGCTTTATGGGAAGCAGCATAATGCCTCGATAAAAGCTAAATACAAATCTCAGAGCAATATAACTGAAACAATAAAATTAAGCAAACTCAATAAATCATTTTGTATCTAAGAGAGAAATCCGAAAATCAATTGACGAATACTGGTACACAATAGTCCCTAGAGTAATATAGCGGATCAATGACCTTAATATGGGAAAATTAGAGCGCGAAAGAAAAATCAAACTTTGAGCGAACATGTTTTAGACATTCATGTTCAAGGTTGAGTTCAATCATCACAACTAAAATATTCATTACTCAAAAGGGAAATTCTTTATGTATTTTAAGTTTTTGAATTCCTAAGAATTATGATCAAAGGGGGCTGGAAGTCATATCATCATCCATATACTTCCATTTTCCTTGAAGTCTCCAATAAATATAAGGTTCTTTAATCTTAAAATCAAGAGGTGGGGTAGTTTTTCTGAAAGTTCATCTTTTCCCGTCATAGGATGAGATAAGCAACTGATTGACAAATTTATTGTGGACAATTTTAATAAATTATTAACATATAATCCATGATTGCATATTTCGCCATCTAGTGGCAATTGCAATACATCTTTTCCTCCTATTTGTTTTCCTTCCATATCAATTTTAATAGTTCAAAAATATTTCTATGGACCTGTCCAGGGCTGTTCTACTTCAAGCGTTAATCCTTCTTCAAGCAAAGACAAGAAATCAAGCTTGCAATCATGAAGCCAAACATACAATACACAAATACAGTGAATGTCATGAAGCCAAAGTAGAGGAATGAAGCTGTTTATATTTCAAGCCATTTGAGGATGTAATTGCTATTAATCTCAACAGATTCACCATTCCAAAATATTGAAGGCCATTGAACGTATGGAAAAATGAATAATCTTTTTTTGTCATTTCAGAATATTCAATTCTGATTAACAAATATTAAAAACTTAAAGCTCTTCTAAGTTC
>CAIGRK010171704.1:0-10607 GCA_903798315.1 Fraxinus greggii | reverse complement strand
TTTAATTTTTTTTTTTTTTAGAATTCAATACATTAAATTAAAAGTTTCACAAAATTTCATTAGTTCTAATAGAAAATGCAACGAAAATTATTTGTTTTGATCTAATGAATGGGAACAATAAAATAAATTATCAAAAATTTTAAATAAAAATTAAACGGGACAGTAAACTGGGAAAGGACCCCAACCCGCCTTAAATGGTTAACAGGGTCGCCCCCTTGCCATAGGGACAAACTTAGTTTATAATTTAAATTTTGTCAAACATACTCATGTATTCACTTCTCAAAGTTCTCAAACGCATTATTTGATGAATGAATAGTAATGTGGAAATTTCAACATTATTGAAGTGAGTTGAATTTAATTTGTGAAAAATAAAAGTAAATTAATTTTAATTGAATATGTAGATTGCATGATTTTATAGAAAATATTGATTAATTAATATGAACGATGATGCAAGCGAAAGACTGCAAAACACTAGCTTTTCTATTACATTCTCCCTTCTTCATCTGACTAGTTTTCGTGGATTAAAGGGTGGAAGAAAAGGAAATGGAGAAAATGAACTTGGGTTAGCTATTCACTTTTCATTTTAATCATTTGAATTTTGGACGGCTTAGTATTTGCTGGGTTGATAATTGATTGATGAAGTTAATTGATGAGTATTTGAAATTGAGTTTGTAAAATAGATAGCTTGAGATTTATTTTCCGAAAGTAAGATAGTTTAAAATTTTAAAAATAAATTTTTTTATTTCAATAATATGTTAAATTAGAAAAAAATATTAACTTAATATAATTTTATTTACTCTTTTTCATAAATATTTTATAATTTAACATAACACGATAATAAAAAATTTAATTTTAAAATTAATAAATATTATAAATATATGATTATAGATATATATACACACAACAAAAAAAATTTAGATGTCCCTACCACCATGTGCGATCACTCAAGTCACGCACTTTCAGTGCTGTCTCTAGCAATATTAATAGACTTGATATTAGTTGACAATTGCATAATGATGAGCGAGTGAGGTGATGCAAACTTTGACACCAACTATTTATGGTCGATTGTTTATCATCACTAGGGAGAAAGTAATCACATTATGAGATTGAAATCATCTTATCGTGGATCAAAATTGAATTTATCTTATCTCAACTGCCTTGAGTCCAAACTTACCATTTTTTTAATTCTCGAAAATTAATGAAACTTTAAAAACACGTGTCCTGAATGAGAAGATTCATCATGTTACACGTCATTAGTATAGAATATTAATATAAAGAACCCCTAGTCAAGACAAAATGTATATATTTTCTGTTTTTGTAGCTTTAACATTTTTCCACAAACTAGAGCGGGACGAGGAACATGTTTTCGTCCTGGTTCATGTTGGGTTTGAACAAAAATAAAAAAAAAAAAAGAAAATGAAAAAGAAAGAAAGAAAGAAAAAGTAAAAATGGGTTGAAATATGGGTTTAAAGGAACCCTTAATTTTTTCGCTACAAAAGGTGACAAGTGGAAAAAGTGGAGGTTTTGTATTCATCAAGGAAATAAAATAGTGGTAATTAAATCAACAAGGAGTTTTGAAGTTCTAGATTCAAAAATAAGATTGAATTTTTTTTTTTTTGTTTAAAAAGCAGATGATAGTTATCTTTTAAATATTATTAAATATAATATAAAATTATATTTATCATCCCATCTCATCCTATCCCAATTTTACACCCAAATAATAATTCATTTCCCTACCTCTGCCTGCAGTGAGGCACCACTGCCATTGCCCAGCGGTGCACCGTTGCTAGTAGAACTCCTGCGCGCAATGGTGTTGTAAGCATGCAGCGGTGCCACGATTGTCGGACTGCCGTCTGGTGTAGATTTGAGGAGGTCGCGATGATGATTGTTTGTAAGGCGGTGGTAGTGATGCAGTGGTAACGACGGCGGCATCAAGTTTGGGGATTTTTTGGTGGATGTGGTGGTTGTGATTTTTAGTACAAGAGGTGGTGGCGACGTAGGCGTTGACACTGGTGGTGGTTTTGCAGTTGAAAATGGTGGTTTGTTAGTGGTTGTGGTGATTTTGAAGTTGAAAATGATAATTTGTTCGATGTGGTGGCGGTGATGGCGCTAGCTGTGGTGGCGAGGTGGTGCTTTTTTCAATTGGTATCATGATAGATTGAGGTCGTGTAGGATAGGCGGTGGGATTAAGAGTGTTTTTTTACCAATTATTTGAGATTGTGACCAATAAATAATATGTGACCTAAAAAATTTGAGTTGTAACTTTTAAAATTTATGATTTGTGATCGATAAATAAATTGTGACTTATAATTTTTTTTATTTGTAACCAATGAACAAATTATGACCGATAAAATATGTGATCGTGAAATAATGTGTAATCTATAATTTTTTTTATTCATGGCCGAAAAATAATTTGTGATCATTTAATTCGATAATTTGTAACAAAATTGTATAAAATTGTGATCCTAATATATTTAATATTTGAATTAACTATTTCATAAGTAAAATGTAATTAATATTTAATTTTTAAAGTTTTAAACCTTGTTTATTATTTTGAAACGGGTCATACTTAATCTCTTAGATATAGATTTTTTTCCAATAAAATATCCATCAACTTTCACGGGGTGTCCTTCTTCTTAGCATAGAAATGGATACCGTGCATCAGTAGTCTGCTCCGCTAGGCTACCTTTCGCCTTTTCTCGGTCGTTTCGGGATTAAAAAAAATTTGATTACAAATTATAGAAAGCTTGTAACATAAAATTGAGATGCAATGAAAGTAACTTGATTATTGATTGCTTAAAAAATAGAAATTACAATTGATGAAAATAGGAAATTACAATGACTGGTGCAAGGGGTTATTTATTATAGATGAGAAATTGGAATTGCAATATATGTTTCAATAGTACACGGCCCATGGATTAGGGTTTGAGTGTAGTGCTATGAATTCTAAAGCATATTTGCACTTAAATTTAACTTTTAAAATTCTAATTTTTATTAACCTTACTGTCTTATCGTGACGTGGAAAGAAAAAGAGCACTCTTCTTGTTCAAAATTTCTTCCCCATTTCAATTGTCTATAGATCACACACGTTATAATTTTTTCCAACCTACATTAATCTACAGAATTTATTTTGCATTTATATTCACGTCATAGTGTTCATAGCTAAGTCAACGAGGAAGAAATAGAGGTCACATTTGATTAGTTGTTGAAGATGAAACATGACAAAGTTGATCCTGTAAATCACAATTTATAGAGGAAAATAGAAATCACAAAGACAAACATATAGCCCATGTTTATTGTAGATTAAATCAAATTTTTAGTAGATTTTCATAAAAGTTGATGAAATACGTGGTTGAAAAGTTGCTGGTCCTATGAAATGTGTGGTTAAAATTAATTGCTAACTTTGACTTGAGATTAAAATCGGATTTTAATTTCTACTAAACATGAGTATAATATGCCCCTTTTGATAAAAGTCGATGAAATGTTTGTTTGAAAAATTACGGATCCCATAAAATATAGTTAAAATTAGTTGTTGATTTTAACTTATATCAAAAATTGAATTTTAATTTCTATCAAACAATGGCTATATACGATTAAATACATTGCAGATATATTAAATGTCACAAATAACATGGGGGATTACACGACAAAGGTCATTCAGTCTAGCATGCCAATTCACTAGTCACATAGGCATGTCATCGTACTTCCTTGTTTAAGAAAATGACACCAAGACCTATATGACAAATACATCAAGCCATTGCTTCAATACCTTTATAACAATCCGCAACAGCCATTGTAGTCCTCTGCACATTCTTGTATGAATATTGCCTCGCGACGAACACGTAAACTCCCAGATTCGCCGCCGTGATAACTGCTAATAACCAGTAAAAATAGTCCAATCTGCTGCTATTCAAATCCTTTCCAAACCAACTTTTGCCACCCTTCTCTGTAATATGATCCACCAATGTAATCAAAAGACTGGTAAGAAAATTTGCAGCCCCAATTACACTAAGGTACAATGCAATGCCCAAACTTCTCATTGAATCAGGCACTTGGTCATAAAAGTACTCCTGCAATCCCACTAGAGTAAATCCATCCCCTATACCAATGATCAGAAACTGGGGTGCCAGCCACAATACACTCATTGAAATTGAGCCCTCGAGAGGATTCTTTTCAACGATATTTAGCCTTTTCCTTTCAATTAATGCTGCTATTACCATAGTTATAGTAGAGAAAACCATTCCAAAACCAATTCTTTGAAGAATTTTAAGGCCTCTTTCATTTCCTGTTACCCTTCTTAAAAAGGGTACGAGGATTCTATCGTAAAAAGTGATGGAAATTATAGTTCCAATGGCAGCAAGGGCGTAGACCGAGGCTGGTGGGATAATGAAATTATAAAGGATTTTCCTGTTCATTGTTGTGCTTTGTTTGATGAAGAATGTTGCCGTCTGTGCTACACAGATTCCAAATGGCAAAGTAGTTAGCCATATTGGAATCATGTTGAGTATAAGCTTCATTTCTTCCACTCTGGTTACAGTTGCAAGTCTCCATGGATTATTATTTTGTTTCTCCTCTTCTTTGTTTTGTTCGTCATCGATTATTGCTGCTTTATCAAGAAACCTGAACAATATGGATGATAATATATCAAGAGTCTGATAACAGATCAATCACTGTACTTACCTTACTGAATCCCCTAAGCTTAACCTCTATATTATGGTACCATGCGAGGAGACAAACTCGGAATTACAGTACTAAACTGTTAAACGTCTTACTTAAGTTTATCAGTATGGCAAAGAAACCTCATTCGAGTATTGTCTGATTCAGGAACCTCGTACAACTGACCAGGATCAGATGGATATGGCACATTTCTCTTGGCAATTGCTGCTACAATTACCTGTATCATGGGTGTTAGAGGACTTCCCATTGCTTTCCTGTAACGATAAAATGGCCGTCCCATACAGAAAATCACTATAGTTGAAGCCATGACAGCTGTAAGAATGATGTCTGCTGCAGCCCAGCTAACCTGGTCTTGAATGTAGACAATCACAGTTACACCAAGTAATAGACCACAACATAGCCCAGAATTCCACCAATTGAAAAATGACATTTTCTTCTTTCTTTCTTCGGGATGGTCATCATCAAATTGATTCGCTCCAAAGCTCTCCAGAGAGGGTTTATGCCCTCCAGTTGCTATTGAAATCAAGTAGATTGCAATAAAGAACACGACCTCATGAACCTTAGAGGGTTCATGGCACAACCCAGAATCACAAGGTTTCAAGCCTGGGACTAATCTTGACATTGTTAAAAGAAGCAAGCCCTGTTCTCACATCAAAAGACAACACATTATTTAGCCTGTGTTTGTCTACCATTAAAAAAAAAAATTGTTTGCTACAGTAAAATTCTCCACCACCCCTTCACCCAATAAAATATTCTACACACTAACCAATAAAATTACTTTAAATTTCAACCACACACTCTCCAATAAATACTATTCATTACACAATTTTCCTNATTGTTAAAAGAAGCAAGCCCTGTTCTCACATCAAAAGACAACACATTATTTAGCCTGTGTTTGTCTACCATTAAAAAAAAAAATTGTTTGCTACAGTAAAATTCTCCACCACCCCTTCACCCAATAAAATATTCTACACACTAACCAATAAAATTACTTTAAATTTCAACCACACACTCTCCAATAAATACTATTCATTACACAATTTTCCTCCCAATAATGAAAAACAAACAAGCACTTAGTGATTAGCTAATTTGGATAACATGTTTAGTACGCAGCATTGAACACAACACGACATGACTATACTATAGACAAGGTCACTCTCACTTATAAACACATTAGTTTTTCCAATGTATAGGCATTGAAGCAACTGCTGGTTTCTTACTCCTGTCCTGTATGATTCAATCTATCTTACTAAACATGTCACCATCCATACCAAAAAAATTTGATCACTTTCTTTTACATAGGAAAATGTCAATTCGACAAGCCATTCAATGAATAACACGAATAATTCACCCCCGAAAATGGCATTCAAACTTTCCCCTTCAATAGAAACAGAATATTATACCAGGAGATAAACAATGGATGAGGCAAGAACAGTAGAGAATTGTCCAAGGTAAGCATCAGCTAGAAACCCTCCAAGCAGCGGCATCATAGTGGTTACCCCACTCCAATGGTTCACGCTCTTAACTGCAGTTTTTAGGTCTTGATGGATCACCTTGGTAAGGTATATGATTAAACTTGTTGCTAGTCCAAAATAACTCAACCTCTCACTGAATTCTATTGCTGCCAATAAAAGAAAATGGTTGAAATGTCAAATGACACGTCCACAAAATGGATGCATTGCATATGAGAAAATGAACCTGCAGAGGTGTAGTTAAATGGATTGCTCACCAATAATAAAAAGGGAGGCTTTCCATGCACCGGTGGAAGCTCGGACAGGAACTTTTCCTTTATGATCAACAGAAGAATCATACACCCATTTCTCTTCATCAATATCTAGTGATTTCTGTCTCTTTGTTTGCTCCATCTGGTTCATTAAGTGGGGTTATGCATATTATACCACTCAAGCTAGCAGAAATTGTTGGAGGTTATGCAACTTTCTTGGTTCTACTTATATAGGGCAGAATCTCTTGTTGCTGACTGCTGTTGGAGTTGTCTAAAATGGTGTTCATTATGAATGCAATAAAAAATAATTATATCAATGATTGCGATTTAGGAAAAAATGTGATTCCTTCCACTTAAATGTCATTGTAGGTGCTTACTAAGGAATAGGATCCTTGTCAAGTTAAAAAGACTCTCTTTTACCAAACTTAAAGCTAATAAAGTGGCTCCAATAAAGACCTATATAAAACCACAACCATCAACACAGGATATGATACTTACACAAGATTTCGGTCTTGTTTATTACCGTCCATTTGAGTACTAGACGCTGACTGCGTAGGAATGTATAACAAAAACGAACAAGATTTTAGTCTTTGTGCACATGATTCTACCATAAACAACTTTACAAAACAAGCTATTTAAGCCCCTGTGATTACTGCCATGTATCTTACAAAACAAGATTCTGAAGACGATAAGCTCAATCAAACAATCGATCTGTCTGAAGGTCAAACAAATAGTTGTGAAGCGTAAACCCCATTTTGTTTAAATATAAAAATAAGAATTAACGTATCAAAGTTTAGACTACTCTTTTTAGCAAGATTTATCTTTTAAGATGATCCCTCAAAATATTGATATTATCTATCAGGACGTGTCAAAGGGATCACATTTGAAAGAAAATGCAAATGTATCACACAAAAGTTGTCCCCCAAAGTCACAATATGTTACTCATGTAACTGTGTCTTTTAGCAATTGGTAGTCAATTCATTCTATTAGAACGTGTTGCTATTTTAATGATAAGATTCTCCGATTTAGTCGGGCAACAGATTCATCTAGAAGTTTTTGAAAATTTTCCCGTGCATTTTTTTTCGTTCTGATAGCCAACAAAAGAGTTTATACATGAAAAAAATGTCTTCTTTGAGCAACCAAAGCTTCATTATTACTACTGTGCTAACCTTAGTCCAAGACCTGGAACAGAATCATACAAGTTAACTAACTGCCTATTAGAGAAGGATTTATTCTTCACGAAAAGTCACAATAGCGTAACTCTGAAATTGATAGGTCGAAACAAAGTGTCCTCAATCCTTTTTCATGTACAGCTAATTGTTAATTTGAGAACTTCATTTCTTCGTCGCTTCCTAGTTTTCAGCTATACTTCAACTGAAAGAAAACGCAAATGGACCATAATTTGAAAGAGACGCACCATTACCAAGATTTAGGGTCTGTAAGGTACGACTTCTTTTTTAACTTCTACTTCTTTATAAAAGAGTTTTACGAGGAGGATACTTTAAGTTAACTTCCAATTAAAACTCTTTTACCCAAACGAACGCTTTCAAAAAATTATTTAAACATGTTAAAAGTTTCAGAAACATTTTTTTACTTTCTAAAGTCTCGTCAAACAGGCGCTTAGTGGGCAGGTTGACCTCTTACCGTGTTCCAACAATGGATCCATCCCACGTTATGATCTGCAAATGATCTACAAGCTGGAAAGTCCTATCTAGAGATGTCCATTCATTTAGCCCTAGCTAGTTTGTGAAAGAAACTCGACTACTTGATTTGACAGAATCCACCAAGAAGAAAGTATTTTTATAATCATAAGGAAACAAATTATCACATTGCAAAGAGTCACATATACATGCTATTCATTAATACGTATTGCTCTCTTTTGCTCGACTCTCAGATTTTTTCGAGTATTTAGCACTAAAATTCTTCTTGCAATAGTTAAAATTCCCATACCAGAACTATTTCCAGATCTTATGAATGTAAGACTATCCAAAAGCAAAAATGCAGAGCCATCCATACACAAGTAAGAGCACCAACTCTTGCCGTTCAGGGAAATTCAGAGACTCATCATTGCATTTCTCAAACAGTAAATTGCTATTTTGAATCACTAAACGTGGGCGCACTCATTATAAATTCAAAATAAGAGCATTATTGTTCTTGGATTTAGTTTCAAAGAAAGGAACGATGACATAAAACCGAAAGAAAGAAAACCATTTGCATGTAGATGATAAGACATTCCAACTTTTCTTGGCCACCTTGAGTTTTCCAATAGACAAAAATTGGTGCATGTCTAAATTATAAGATAACTGGTGGGCTTTGCATGCATATAGCCATCCATTTGGTAAAGCTAAAATTAACAAAAACATTACTGTCAACTGTTGGAAAAGCACGTTAACATTAGGACAAAATAAATAATCAAACCAAAAAAGAGAATAGACTTAGAGCTTATTCGAGTTTATTGTAATGAATAGAAGTAATGGGCCCCGCAAAATATCGACGTGTATATTCTCCACTCGTCGCTTTCCCGGTTTATAGTTATTCCTTAAGAATAATAATCCTCATAGAACTACCCTATAATCTTCTATGGGTTATTCCACAGCTTGAAGAGGAGCATTTCAAGATCTTAGTTATAAAATTTCAAATTGATAAAATATATATTAATTAAAATAAAAAAAGGCCTTATGCACATCCAGCACCAGTGGTCTAGTGGTAGAATAGTACCCTGCCACGGTACAGACCCGGGTTCGATTCCCGGCTGGTGCAATGCAAAATATTTTATGTTTTTTAACGCCAGCTAAAACTCCAAATTTTGCTCCGCAGCTTGGTCCTTCACTCTTCTCCTTTCTTCCTTTTCACTGAGTTTGGAATTTTTTATGATACCTTCCTGTAGTTTCTTGATTTTTAAAAATTAGAGTGTCATCCAAATAAAGCGTGTATTGTCTCCAAGAATTTCAGAAGTTTCACAAAAACAGATCAATTCACATGGGTCGGGTCACTCCAGGAGTCCAATAACATAAACCAAGCAAATTGGGCTCAGAATTTCAGCAATCCAATTAACTTCATGGGGAGGAAGTTACAGGTGCACTGATCACATGATTGAAATGCCCAGAATCCATTGAAGCCGAGAACCCATCAAAACATAGTTATTGACCTGACCCGGCCCTGCCCGACCAGACCAAGGCACTGGGTCACCTTCTATTTGAACTGCGAGTCACCAGTTGGACTGTTGGGACGATGGATTAATATTTATAAAATTGTATAAAATTTTCAAATAAAATTTAAGTAGTACCATTAATGACTACGTATCATCAATTCTTATTTTATATATATATATATATATATATGTTGCGATTGTCAGCAGTAAATGAGATATGAATTCCAATAATGAGATATGAATTCCAATAATGTGAGATGAGATAAATCCAACATCATTTCGTTTTGAAAAGGTCCAAAGTTAGATTAGTGATAGTGCAAATTGGGCAGCTACATACACCGTATGCTTATCTTCTATTTTATTTGCGGTCATCTGCCTATCCAAATCCATTATCCAATGTCCTTTCCTTTTCACAAAATTTGAAGATAAAGCAAATCTTAGACATGGAAAATTCCTCGTCAAAAGTAAAGTAAATTACTTTTCTCTTTGAGTTTTGTTGGTGGCCAATCTTGAAAGATCACCTCGTACGGAGTGTGAACTCCTTTCAGAGTGATTTAAAAAGCTTATTTATTGGAAGTCCTTGCTTGTGAGATGAGGTCGGACCATATGTCTCAGTTAGTCAAATGGCTAAGGCTGCCCGTCATAAGAAAATTTCATCACGAGTGTATTGGTGGAATGTTCTCCAATTAGAGATAGCAAAAAAATCCGTTCGATCCGAAATTCGTGGGGCGCCCGTCATAAAAAAATTTCATCACGAGTATATTGGAGGAATGTTCTCCAATTAAAGATGGCAAAAAAATTCGTTCAACAAGAAATCCGTGGGGCTCCGCCCCGAATGGGTTGGGGATTATCTGCCTAATCGGATAAGCGGGCCGAAGGTCATTGCCCCGAAGAGGATACGGGGCGGGGACGGGAATCATAGTCCACTTTCCGTTTAAAGTTAATTTTAAATTTAAATTTTTTATCAAATAAAAAGAATAGATTTATCATATTTTTAAAGAGAACATAAGTTGTTTCTAACAAATTTGTCAAAAAGTAATAATATTTACTAAGTAA
>CAIGRK010171638.1:0-11774 GCA_903798315.1 Fraxinus greggii | reverse complement strand
TGAAAAAATATGACATTTAAATATTTGTTTATTTTTTTTATATGTGGCGAATAAGAAAAATACAGGTAAAGCTCAAAATCATCTCACAAATTTCATCAAAATTCATACGCCATCAGCAAAGATCCATCCAAGTTACTAACCTCTTCGTGCAATTTCATATGAGAAAATATTGAAATAAAAATTAGCAAATATCGCGTGCAAACCTTAAAATATAACAAATCGTGTTAAAATATTTATTCTCACATTTGTAGAAACAAACTCACTAATTAAACTTTCGTTATCAATATATTCTAGTAAATCATGTTCAATATATATCAGAGGTAGCCCATTCAATTATTCATGTAACATGATTGATCGCAAAAAACAGCAAAAACTTCTTTATTCACATGGTTGGTTTATTAATCGGCCTTTTGTAAACCTCTTCTAAATAACTTGGGAAAAAAAAAAAGAAAAAACTCTATCAAGATCATCCGAATTCACCAGCCATGGCCTAACATGTTTCCCACCATTTGATAAATAACAAGTGTAATAGTTTGAAGATAAATGTCTATATAAATTATCTTGAGGACCCTTTTCTAGTGAAAGGTTTTTTGTAAGATTATTTATGACTAGTAAATCTCTAGATTTTTATCCCAAATTCTTGGATCATAGATGTTGAGGCGAATGGATCTATCATGAATTAAACCATACACATCTTCATTAGTATCATTTTCCTTATTCATCACATCTTCAATAATATCATTTTCCTTGGGTGGGTAACGTATAAGACATCTCTAATTTCCCCCATAGAATATTTAGAATTCCTACTGTTTAGCTTTGAATTCTCATCTGACCATCAAATTAAATGTGAATAACCCGTCCTTCTGTCTTTGAAAGTTTAAAAGAAGTGACGCTTCCGATTCTGTAGGTGATTGAAATAATTTTGTCTTCTCCATAAGTTCATCATCAACGTTATTATTTTCATCATTTTCAATTTGTCTCATTTCCTCAACATCTTCATTTTCATCATTTTCATTTTTATCACTCCGAAGTACTAAGTCCACATTTTTAGATTATTTAACAATAAATCTGCCAAGAGCACCTTTTAGAGACTATCAACTCCTAAATTTTTCTCTCTTTCATTCGTTTTCCAAATCTTGATTGCTGTTTTCCAGATACATTTTGAACCTTTATTCTACTACGGCAATAAAAACTATAAAAGTATATAAAGTCTAAAGGAAATTATAAAATAGAATATAGCACCTAATTAAAGATTAAACCGACAAAAGCTTTAAAATCTTGATCAAAACTATCTCGATTCTTCTAAACACGTGTACGACCAATCAAACGAAAATGTAAAAGAATGAGGAATAAGAAATACAATAACGTCAAATAAGAATCGTTATTTGTCTCTTTGCCTTATCGTGGATCACTGATGAAATATCTAAAAGGCAAAACTTATAAGGGAAAAAAATTGAATGTAATCACTTACAAGTTATCGCCCAACAAAAACTTATCATTCTAGAACAAAAAAAAATAACAACATAACAACAAAAAGTGGATAACTGACACCAATAAATGGTGATGTTACGATGTAGATTACACTATTATAGAGCAAGCAACAAAAACTGACGATAAGATTTATTATCTTCTTTGTTTGACTGTTCTTCAAGGTAAAATGGTTGGAGAGAGTGAAATGACAAAAAATAGATCTAGGGTTACCTTTCCACTCTTCACTTTAATCTTTGAATTTTGAGTTGTTTATTGTCTTGTTGGGTTGATATTTGGTTGATGAAGCTAATCGTGCATTTGAGATAGGGCTGCCAAAATAGATAGCTTAAAATATGGGAGAAATTCATAAATAAGAGTTTAAATATAATTCATTTCAAAATTAACATAAAATGTTTAAAATTTCAAAAATCAGATATTTATTAAATTTTATTTTTGAAATAATTAATTAGAAATATATTTTATAAATTAAATATAAGTTCGCAATTTTATACACTTTGGTTACAAATTATCGAATTAATTAATTATAAATAATTTCTCGATCACAATTAAAAATTTTATAGGTTGTAAATTATTTTATGGTCACAAATTTATCAAATTAATAGGTCAAATATTATTCATTTGTTGCAAATTACAAATTTTATAAGTCACAACGTCAAATTAATTGGCCACAAAATATTGGTCACAAATCAACAAATTTTTAGGTCACAAATTATTTATTGGTCACAATTTATCTATTTCATTGATCACATATTATTTATTGGTACACATTAACCAATTCATTGCCACAAATAATCAAATCATTTATGACCACCACCTCACCACTATCACTAGCCGCATTGCCGCTGAAACCACCGTAGCTTGTACCGCCACCACTATCTCTGGCAACAAAATTGTCATCTCAAACACCACAACCAACACCACCACCAACCGACCACTGCACTCCACGACCACAACCCCCAACTGAAAAATCTCCAAACTAGTCGCTAGCACTATTACCACCGCATGTATTAACAATAACCATCGCCATCATCGCCCCATCAACCACAACACCACCACATATAACCCACTACAACAATCACATCACCTCCTTAAACAAACAACATTGCCACCTCCAGGCACCACCGGTGCCAAATGAAACAATCTATTATTTTTAACTTCAAAACCATCACCGTCACCAACACAACTTGAACCATAACTGTTTGTGACCACCACCTCAACACTTTCAACAGCGTTAGATCCATCACCACACCACCTTGCCAATGCCGGAATCCACCACCAACAATATACACCATAAAAATTACAGTGGATGCGCAAACACCGCCCTAAAACACCATAACAGATCCACCCACACCAACACAACTTACACGATAGTATTTGAATAGTGCCCGCTTGCAGAAGTGGTAACTTACCGAAAAACCCCAGCAGCAACGCTCATCGCCGAAATCCACAAACTACAAACATCACAGTGCTTAACCAATAGATCTAACATCGCCGACTACAAACTACAAATCACAACCTACAATATTGGTTTGAGATTGCAGGTTAACATAGCCCCGGAGTTGCTTAGATCGAGATGTGCTGCTACGTGTAGAGGTACTACACGATGCGGCTCTGCGTAGTACATGCAATACCCTGAGTCATCTTGTGACCTTGCACGCAGTGACCCTTCGTGCAAACTGTAATGGTCGTCATTGTCTCGACATCACACATCGATGTTGGTTGCTTTGGAGTGATGGGCTGCAACAACGTCTTCGCAACGGCGCTATTGCTTCAAAGCCACGTCACTCGGTGGTGGTCTTCGCAAAATGTTGCGACGGTGGTGGTGGCTCTTCACAGTGACAGCGGTAGTGGCAATGTTGACATCTTCGTGAGAGGAGATAAGTGAGGGATAGAGAGAGAAAATATATAAGAATTGATTAGGGTTTACGATTGAATTTATGTAGGTAGGTGGATGAGGTGGGATGACTTTATAGATTTTGTAATATTATTATTAATATTAAAAGTTTGAATTAACATCATTTTTGTATAAATAAACTTCAAATCTGATTTTTTAAATTGAAACTTAAAAACTCTGGTCCCATGTAATTTTCACTTAAAATATATTTTTTTCTTCGAAAGCAAGCTAATTTAAAATTAAAAAATACATTTTTTTCAATAATATATTAAAGTAATATAAATATTTTTTTACTATTTTTTTATAAATATATAGTGCACTTTAACTTGACAAAGTAATAAAATTTTATAATATATACGCACATACCTATAACAATTTTTTGGTACCTTTATAACGCTGAGACCATGTGCAATCGGCTCAATTCGCGCACCCCCAAGACCACTTCTGTAATTTAATAAACTTATCGTGCTCACAATAACGTACAATTTAGGACTATGTCACGTACTATTCACAAATCCCACAATTTCAAGACGCATAAACATAATTTGTGGGCTACAATTACATATTTAATCATAAATCACACGTTTCAATAGGTCGCAAATTATTTATCAGTTACAAATTACCCAATTAAAAAGTCACAATCATTTTTCATTTCACCCCACCTCACCCACTCTCCACCATCGCCAACAACATCAAAATAATGGACATGACCTCAAATCCACAACCCACCACATCCACCTCAAATATTCCACCACCACCACCACCACCACCACCACTCAAATCGACACACCACCCCGCCCTGTATGTGAGCGCAAGTTGGCTTGCTTGGTGGGTCGAATTGATCCCAATGGTGGTAAGATCAAGTGGCTTGCCTCGCCTCACTGAAACCCCCAGATTTGAAGCATCTAGTGTTCATTTTCACCACCATGCTCTGAGCATAGCTCTTCAACTTCAAATTCCAGTGAGAAATGAATCCACAAATTAAGATCATGAGATAGACGTGAGGATTTATTACATTCAACAGTGAATTTCCGAATCTTTTTACCTTTCCAAAGCATTGGAGTTCAATTAGCAAAGTCTCTTAACTTCACTGAGCCTACGTAGCAATGTTGGTCAAAATTAAATCACAAAAGAAAGGTCCAAAGGTCTTCCTATCGTTTAGAAAGAATGGCTTTCTTGACAACGTATTCCATAAACAAGAGCGAGAATCTAACATAGATTAACGAGTGAGACAACTCACTAATTCGATCATGAGATTTACTACTATTTGATTCTTTCAAATGTCATTTCTTTGAATTTTTCAAATAAGGTTTAGTCATTTGCTTGTCTTTCAATTCTTAAAGCTACACCATTGAATCCACCCATAAAGCTTCAATAATCAATGAAATCTCCTATATGCATTAACGTCATAGTGAAACCCTAAAAATCGAATAAAGAATCCCACCTACGAAATAATAAACCCCTCGCAAAACTTCGAAATTTTTTTTCTAATATCAAATAACTATTACCACCTCCAAAATTCTCAATTTTACATTGAAAACAGAATAAGAAATTCAACAATCGAACACGACTTTTAAAAAAAAAAAAAAAACTAATTGTTGAATTAGAATTTTTAAACCACTACTTTAACTCATAATTAAGCTATTAATAAATTAATCCAATTTTTTACTCTCTATCATATTATAATAGCAAGTTTAACAAGAAGCTTTTCACTTTTACTGTTAGCGTGACGTCATAAATATTACGCTGTTGAGTTTGCCTTTATTGTGCCAATACTGCGTGTACTAGATTTCGGAAATTACTTATAACCCTTGATAGATTGAGATTGGAAAAAAGAAAAAAGATCAATGATATTTGTAGTAAAAATTATCGATAGTTTGACATACAGTTTGACAATTTGTCTTTTTGATAAATTAACGTATAGACTTTTTATTGACTCATGTATTCAAATCATAAATCATTACGTATATATCATATAGGACGACTTTCGATGGTTATTACAATAAATAGCATCACTAAAAAAAAATAAAAATTATTGCTAGTATTGTACCAGGACAATTTCATTTGTATATAAATGAATGATAATGGAAGTTGACAATCTCTCACATGCATACGAGCCCAACGTGATTAAAAAAATTCAAAAAAAGTAGCCCCTATCACAAGTATTGATCATCCTCCACTGTACATGTAGTATCGTGACTGTTGATCATCCTCCATTTCATCCTCCATCCATTGCACATATAGCGTGTTGATAATACAAACCGATCTGTCCTCTCTCAAAAGAACCACCGACCAACCCACCCTCCCCAAAACACGCGCGCCCAGCCTCTTGTAGTCGCCTCTTTCAGGGCTTTCTCTTCTCTCGTTCAATCTCTCGTCGACTTCGAATTTTCCCCAAATTCATCCATCACAACGATATTGATTCTCGATAAGGAAAAAGATTAAATTGTTAAGTTTCCGCTTTTCGAGGCACAATCAATCTAATCATTCCTTTTTCGATATTCGGAGAACAAATTACTATTACAGGTCTCCGGCGATGTCACTTGCTGGAGCAGAGATGGATGGCACATCGGTGGCTACGGTGATGCTGAGCCTTAAGGATGCCACGAGTTGGTGGGATGTTATGAATGAGTCACCCGTTTGGCAGGATCGCATATTTCACGTCCTCGCTGGCCTTTCTGGAATCGTCGCCGCCGTTGCTCTTGTAATTAAATTCATTCCTTTTTTTTCATTAATTGATCGTCGAATATTTGAGGATGTGAATTTTAAGTTTCCTTTTCATTGTTTTTTTCATATTATATCCCCTTTCCCTTTTTCGTATAAATATTTTGTTGTGAATTGAAAGTTGAATTCTTCTTTCTATGAATGAATAAAAAGAAAACAAAATGCATTTAATTTTTAATTACCAGGTAAAATTACTGGTTTCTTTTTCCCCCCTTTTTTTAATAAACGTTTCACTTGAAGCCATAAATTTGAAAATCAAGCTTTTCTCTGTCTTGATTTAACAAAATAAACTGTAATTTTCTGCTAGTCAATAAAATATTGATAATTTCCCTATAAGTTGCATTAAAATTTGATATGAGGGTGGCAATTACCTGAAAATTCTCGACCTCGGCTATGGGTTTATTTTTGTTTGAATCGATCTCTTGCAACCTGTTGACAAGAATACAAGGAATGAGAAAAATCTTCGTTTCTCTATTTGAATAAAATTACTTATTACCTAT
Source organism: Fraxinus greggii (assembly GCA_903798315.1). Taxonomy (NCBI): domain Eukaryota; kingdom Viridiplantae; phylum Streptophyta; class Magnoliopsida; order Lamiales; family Oleaceae; genus Fraxinus; species Fraxinus greggii. The sequence goes on along the minus strand of CAIGRK010171638.1, from coordinate 5,165 downwards.
CTCTACGAAATTGATTTTCAAGTGCTTCACTTATTCTGTATTTATAGTTTTTACTAAACTGGAACGTGATCATTCTAGGTACAATTGGTAAGGATACAATTGAGAGTGCCAGAGTATGGTTGGACCACACAGAAAGTCTTCCATTTTCTCAATTTCTTTGTCAATGCGGGTTTGTGCCTTTATGGGCTTATAAGTTTTGTATTCATAATTTTGATTTGGGTACGATTTGTTGGTTTTAAACTGAAATTCCCTTTTCTGTTTGTTTAGTTCGATGCTTATTATTTGCATTTCGCCGGAACGTACAAAAGTTGAATCCAGAGGTAGGAAATAATCAATATCTACTTTAAAACATGTTATTGGTTTTGTTTGTATTTGATTATTAATAGTTGTCTGATATATTGTTTGCCATTATGTTTTTGATAGATTGTCCAACATATCTTGCTTGATATGCCAAGTCTTGTGTTCTTCTCAACATATGCACTCCTAGTGTTGTTCTGGGCAGAAATTTATTACCAGGTTGGATTGCTTTCATTTATTTTTAATGCATTTTCTCATTACTTAACAATGAATTAGTCTAATTTTTTTTTTTTTGGGTAGGCACGTGCTGTATCAACGGACGGTCTGAGGCCTACATTCTACACAATTAATATAGTGGTATATGCCATTCAGGTGAAAACTCTCACCCAAATATGTTCCAGTAAGTGGGAGGGTTTCAATAAAAATGCAATCTATGAGGCGTAGATGGTTCCGAAAATGGATTTTCTTGTCAGCTTTTTCATTTTCCTCTCCCACTTAGATCTTGTTATACTGCCATTTTGTTTGTTCTATCGATGCAGAGAATAATTAAAAAACCATTATTGGATACACAATGTTTAAAAGGAATAACAAAAACATACAACGATCAGTGAAATTCAGCCACAGTTATCCCTTTTCTGTCTCTTCCTTTTCCTCTTATGTTTTGGAGAGAGAAGGTGGGGTGAGGGGAGATGTTCTTTCAGTAATGTGCATTAAGTGGGCTTCCAGTATGATACTTTCTTGAAGTATGTATCTTTAGGATGTTTTTAGCATATCTTTGCCTTCGCTTTATGGATAATGTTATATTTGACGCAGCTTGGCTAGGAAGTTATTTTGAATGAATCTCTATACGCAAATGCAACTTGTTGATTTATGTTCACTTTTAACCCCCGTTTTGCCTCATTAAAATTATATTCTATTTTCTCCATCTTCTTATCAACTACACATTCTCCAATAAAATAATATTACACGTAAATCCAAAATTTTTGAATAATGCTATTTATCGTTATGATGATAGAATATCGGTGGTACGACAGTTTATGTGGAATAATGAGTTTGGAAAGTTTAATTTTTATGAGAGAGGGAGGAGGAGAGAGATAAATGTGAAGGATGATGAGTTGTCACATCATTGATGCTCAATTATCGTGATGATAAGTAGCATTATTCAATTTTTTCTTCTTTTTTAACCACATTCTTAAAAAAACAACCATTCCAAAAATTATAATCTCAAACAATGGGGGCCAAATGGGGGCTTAATGCATCTGCCGTTCCTTTAATATTTTGTATGTTTTCTCAATATGCCAGAGCAACTTGTTGATTTATGTTCACATTGGATGCATCTGCTGTTGGATATTGTGCTTACACCTTTGGTGTGATTGCTTCATTAATTTCCTTCTATTGTTCTTCTAAATATTTTGTTGCTTTCTAAAACTTTGTACTTTGTCTTCTGTCTTATCCTACTTTTGTCAATTTCCTCTTAATTTCTATTCTTGAAACATTTATTTTGGCAGTCCTTTTATTTATGCCAGTTGGGATCCTCTAACATAGCCTTGAAGAGGATTTGACCATCTTGAAGTCTATAATCAAATGGCTACTACTTCACATCCCTTTTTGGTTTACCTTGACAGTAATATATCTAGAAAGAAACCCATTGGCAGTTGGTTAGGTCAAATTTGGGGTGTTCTGGTTTGTATGAGGCAGGTGTCTTGTTGTGATGACATTTGAATTAGCTCGATATGTTGCCAGGTGCAACTATTGCATATGGCTGTGGAGATAAGAATAAGCAATGCGATTTGGATTGTCACGAAAGTTGATCTTTTGAACTTTGATATCGTCAAAACTTGGAGATTATCGAGTGGAATCTGTTCTGGCTTTTCCTTTTGTTGAGATGTTGTTGTGACCTTCTGAGGTCAGGAGAAGATGTGCGATATGATACTAGACAAATCCCTTATGATACAACAGATCCAGCTAGATTATTGATATAGTGAATAGATCTCCCATTTCTTTAAATCTTCCCCTTTGATTCAAAATCGTGGGGTAACGTGTATCCTCGCCTGTTTCGGTCATGGAATAGTGTCTACAAGAAGGGAGTCTGGGAGGCACATACTGAACATTATTCAAATTCAGTTGTTCTTGGAAGCTTTATGATGGCTTTTGCGTAAATTTGTTATCTGAACATGGTTTTAAGTTTCATTTCTATTCAAATGAAACTTTGTAGATTTTAAAAATCAGTTAATTCCTTTTCTTTACCTTATGTTTCTTTTCTATAATTTCCAAAGTGGAAACAACATGTCGAAACTTTTAATCATGGTTCAAAGACTCCTATGGCTTAAATTTCTCTTCTAAGTAATATCAAATTACTATAGCTTATCTACATCAATTATGACTTCTCAAGATGACTGAAAGGATAGTTATGATGGGTTGACATTATGATGTGTTTAAGATACCTCTATTTTCAAAACAGAAAATTTCTGTATGATTTCATTTTAGTTAGTGTAAAGGCGACAATCAAATAAAAAAGAGACTTCAGTAAAATTATTTTATGTTTACCAATTAAGTTCGAAGCCACTCTGAAGTAGGACTTAGTTAATTACTAAATAGTTGATCAAATTCTCATTGTCATCTGTAGTTATGTTGCAAGTCATACATACTTTGCTTAAATTATAATGTGATGCTGTGGCAAAATGCTAATCAATTGAGAGGAGTGTTGATACAACGTTTATATGAATTGCTGTGTGTATCTATCTGAAGTTTGCATTTATTGGTTGACTAACTGTATATTATAATCTCTTTCAGATGCTTTTGTGGCTAATTATATGGTGGAAGCCAGTCCCAGTTATGATAATCTTGTCAAAGTTGTTCTTTGCAGGTTTATATTTTAGATTTTCCATTAAATTATATTGTGTATGGATCATTAACTTCAAGGTGCTAAAAGCATACATCAATTGGCAGGCGTGTGTTTATTTGCAGCTCTGGGATTTCTTGTTTATGGTGGAAGGTAATTATGTTTCCTCTCTTTGACAATTGACTCTGGTTCTGGAAGTGAGCTTTTTGAACAATGTAAATAAAGTACAAAGTTGGGACACAATCATATGCACTATCACCTTCCAATGATTTATTGAGTTTTATTTAAGTTCTCTTATTGGTTTGTACTCAGTAAACTCATAAATCATAAATTTGTTTCTATGGCCAAAAAACTTGCTTCATTGCACATCTTTTTCTACTGGAAGTACAATAATATTGTGTACAGAAGGTTCCTCGATAAAAAGCTGGCTTCTACTGTGGTTATGTTAATTATCCATGCACCAGCCATTGGCAATAACGATAATCTCGTAATGGAGTATTATAATCTCGTAATGGAGTATTATTCTAACTATGAACATATATGTTGATCAGAAAGGAAAAGAACAAATGTCTATGAATGGGGGGCTTAAGAGAAATTGATATTTTTCTACTTGTCAATATCCTTATGACCGAGATTCCTATGAGTGATTCTCGTAGGACTCAATTATAATTGTAGAATTTGGTTGATCTGTGACTATATATTTGGTATCTGCTGGGTACAAGGGTATTGTGGATGCTTTATACAACCAATGTAATTTTTAACTCTTATTGCCTTCTTCATGCAGGTTGTTCTTAATGTTACAGCGATTCCCTGTAGAATCAAAAGGGAGGCGCAAGAAGCTACAGGAGGTATGTTCCGAGTTACATGACATTTTCTTATCTCTTCAAGCGTTCAGGTTTTTAACTTTCGTTTCTCCTAACTTCTTCACACATTCAGGTTGGCTATGTAACCACAATATGTTTTACATGTTTTCTCATTCGCTGTATTATGGTAAGTCCAGTGTTCTTCATTACTTAGCATCTTATTGTGTGGTTGAGCTAGAGGAGTAAAGCGTTAATAAACTTGTTTTATTACGAATCCTAAATGAGATGCTGCTGTTGATGAAGCACATAATATAAGCTTTCTTAAATCATTATTTCTCGAAGTATCTGACTTGTGTTTCTATTACTGTGTCATTGTCTACAGATGTGCTTTAATGCATTTGACAAAGCCACAGATCTGGATGTTTTGGATCATCCTGTTTTGAACTTTATATATTACCTGGTAAGCTTTGTGATTTACTAAAACTAGTTCTTTTTATTTTTATATGATAGAGGTTGATGTCGATACAATAATACTGGTAGTTAGCTAGCTAGAATAACTATCAAGATTTCAATCAACCATTTGTACGAATGACATTCTTGCTCTGGGTTGCGATGTAATTTCATGTTGACTTCCTATTATCAGGGCACGATGGATGAGAACTTTATTCTAATTTTGGAAATTTTTTAATATTCAAAAACTAGGGAAAACAAATATTCAAGACACATTCAGATTCGTTTTTTTTCTTTTCTTTCTTTTTGTTTAAAGGTTTGGACATTCTCGATTCTAGAGGTTATTCTAGTTGAACTTATTTCTTCTTAATTTTCTATTGTATTTCTCTTTGACTTGGATATTATGCCTCTGTTTTTTGTAGCTAAAAGTCAAATTTTTAGTATATTTTGATAAAAGTTGATGAAATGTATGGTTGAAAAGCTATGGTTAAAATTAATTGTCGACTTTTAAATTTTTATCAAGATTTTTAATTCATACCAAACAGGGGCTATGTTAGAGAAGGAAGTGTGGAACATTTAGGTTATGGAACACAGTTATCAATTAAGAATTAGCTTCTCTATGAGAGCACAAATATCCACCAATATGTTCCAGGAAACCTCCTATGAGTATGAAGATAAGTTTAAAGTGGAATATTGGTGGGGCAACTATATATAGGGTATAAATAGGGGACATCCAAACCTTTATAGTGAAGTTGTAGTTGAAATAGAATGCC
>CAIGRK010171507.1:0-13977 GCA_903798315.1 Fraxinus greggii | reverse complement strand
TGGTTATTCTTGTTCATTTGAAAAAAATAGTATTTTTCTTAATTCAAATCTTATGGATACTGGTTCTTTATCTGTATATGATAATCTATACGTGCTTAATTCGGTTGCCTCTTATAATGAATTCTTGCATGTGAATTCACAAGGTGTCAAATGTAAATTAACTAATGAGAATTCCGCTTCATTATGACACAAATGGTTAGGTCACATTTCTCAAAAATAGTGTCAGAAGGAATTCTTGATTGCCTTGATTTTTCAGACTTAGTGTTTGTGTAAATTATATTGAGGGAAAATAAATAAACATAAATAGATTATGTGCCAAAAGGACTTCAGACGTCTTTGATGGTATTCATATGGATATCTGTAGGTCATTTCCTTCTGCTTCTTGGAGATGATTTTTCCCGTTATAGTTACTTGTATCTCATTCATGAGAAATTCCAATCATTGGATGTGTTCAAGGCTTATAAGGCTGAAGTTAAAAATCAACTCTACAAAAGAATAAAACACGTCAGATCTGACCGTGGCGGTGAATATTATGGTAGATATGACGGATCAAGAGAATAATGTCCAGGGCCTTTTGTTAAACTCTTATAGGAATGTAGAATTGTCCCACATTACATCATGCCAGTTCTCCTAGAATGAATGTTATTGCTGAAAGACGAAACAAAACAATTAAGGACATGGTAAAGAGTATGATCAGTCATTCCACCTTACTAGAATCTCTCTAGGGAGAAGCACTATAAACTGCAGTTTATATTCTTAATAGAGTTCCAAGCAAGGAAATTTTTTAAAACCTCTTATGAGCTTTGTACATGCAAAAATCTTAGTTTGAAGTACTTACACAGTTGGGGTTGTTCAGCTAAGGCTGAGCCTTAAAGGCTATCGAAAAAGAAACTGGATTCTAGAACTATCAGTTGCTATTTTATTGGATATTCTGAAAGATCAAGGGGTTTCAAATTTTATTATCCCACTACCAATCAATTTTCAAAACGGGAAATACTCGATTCTTTGAGGATGTGGAGTGTGTGGTAGGGAGATAAAATTAGGGATTTTGTCTTTGAGGAGGAGCATATAAACATTCCTCCTATTGCAATTGACAATGATCAGGATTAGGGATAGATTCTTGCTCCAGATCTTATTTAAGAAATAATTTTGTATCAAGATAATACTCTAGAACCCCCTATAAACAATCAAGAGATTGTTCCAGAAGAATAAACTCAACAACCTCAAGAACAAATGCCATTAAGGAGATCCACTAGAGAAATGAGAAATGCAATTTTGGATGATTTTAAAGTATTTCTCCAAGAACATGAGGATGTCATTGGATTGATGGAAGAATATCCTATTAACTTTCATCAAGCAATGTAAAGTAATAATTTCCAAAAGTGGGTTAATGCCATGGATGAGGAAATAAAGCCCATGAAAGACAATAACGTTTGGGAACTTGTCCCATTTCCTAAAGATATGAAACTTATTGATTGCAAATTGATATATAAAACCAAGATGGGTTCGAAGGGTAATGTGAAAAGATATAATGTTTGTCTTGTTGCAAAAGGCTTTACTCAAAGGAAAGATATCGATTACAAAGAGACTTTCTCTCCACTTTCAACAAAAAACTCTTCCAGGATTATAATGGTACTTGTGGCACATTTTGACCTAGAGCTACATCAGATGGTTGTAAAGACAGCGTTTCTTAATTGAGACATTGATGAGACGATATGTATGGTGCTACCGGAAAACTTTGTGTCAGGTGATTCAAAGAAAATGGTTTGCAAATTAAAAAATCCATCTATGGGCTTAAACAGGTTTCCTGTCAATGGTATCACAAATTTCATCAAATAATCATCTTGTGTGGATTTGAGATGAATGTGGTTGATGGTTGTGTATACCACAGGTTCAATGGGAGTAAGTATATATTCCTGGTATTGTATATTGATGACATACTATTTGCCTACAATGATAAAGGCTTATTGCACGAAATCAAGAGATTTNGTGTGGATTTGAGATGAATGTGGTTGATGGTTGTGTATACCACAGGTTCAATGGGAGTAAGTATATATTCCTGGTATTGTATATTGATGACATACTATTTGCCTACAATGATAAAGGCTTATTGCACGAAATCAAGAGATTTCTATCAAAGAATTTTAAGATGAAAGATCTTGGTGACGCTTCTTTTGTATTAATGGTTCATATATATCGGGATCGTTCTTGGCGTATTCTTGGATTATCACAAAAGAGTTATATCGATGCAGTACTTAAGAGATTTGAGATGCAGGATTGCAAACCAAATGATACCTCTGTTGCTATGGGAGAGAAGCAATCAATGCCTTAAAAATGACATTGCAGAAAATTTCCTATGCTTTAGCAGTTGGGAGTTTAATGTATACTCATGTATGCACTCGTCCGGATATAGTATTCATTGTTAGAATGCTAGGTAGATATTTAAGTAATCCTGTGATGGATCATTCGAAGCAGCCAAGCGGGTTATGTAGTATTTACAGAGAACAAAAGATTACATGCCCACATATAGAAAGTCAGACCAATTGGAGATCATTGGTTATACTGATTCTGATTTTACTGGATGTCAAGACAATAGTAGATTCACATCAGGATATGTTTTTCTGTTGGCTGGAGGAGCTATATCCTAGAAGAGTGCTAAGCAGACACTCATAACTTCTTCAACCATGGAAACAGAGTTTATAGCATGTTATGAGGCATCCAATCAAGGAATATGACTACGAAATTTTATCATTGGGCCGCAGATTTTACTTGGAATTGAAAGACTACAAAACTAATTTGTGACAATAAGTCAGTAGTCTTGTATTCAAATAACAATAGGAGTTTAACAAAGTCTAAATTTATAGACACCAAATTTTGAGTTGTTAAAGAAAGAGTTCAGAGTTGTCAGATTACTATAGAACATATTGGGACAAATTCCATGATAGTAGATTCAATCACTAAAGGTCTTTCATGAGCACATTGTTCACATAGGTGTTGTAAATTTTGATGATATACTAGTTTAGTGGAAGTGATGTTGTATTTCTGACACATGATTTTTGGTTGTGCACATTCAAATTTATTTCAGTAATAAAGTATTTAATTCAAATTTTCACAGATTTAACCACCAAAATCCTATAGGAAAAAGTCAATTGGAAGTAATTCTTATTGTGAAGTGATTTTCAAATCTTAGAAAAAAGGAGTGTTCTTGAAGAAAGAACCATTGAGAAAGTCCAAGATTAACCATTTAATTCGAAGCTAGTCTAATACTTGGAAAAAGGAATATCAGTTGTCTGGAATAAGTTTATTATCATCAGTTCAAATAATGAAGAATCTGCACCTCGAAGGGCTAGGGAACACCCTAAAGAAGGGGAACCCTCGCATGCTGTCCCAACTACTCGCCATCAACATGACAAACAGCACATACAATGTAGGTCTAGGATAGCTGCTGGCTCACTAGGAAGATGACCACAATGGTCGCAAACATGAGAAATATAACCCAACAGTACATAGCCATTTATGAACTGCTAAGGAGCATGCAGGGTCAAGGAGAATACCCAGTTCCTCCATATGCAGCCTAAAGAAATGTATTACCATGATGAAGAGGAGGTCCAAAGCCAAATGATTGACTACCAACATTATGCAATGGAGAAAGCTTCCAGGAAAGGGAAGTTAGGGTTGATATATCCACCAACTATGCCACAAACCAACCCACTGAGGTCCCATTCAGATTTTCTCCAAACCACGACCCACCAAAGGTCTATAAGTATCATTGACAGGCTGAGCCCAGGGTTGCCTAGAAATAGGCAAGCTTAAGCTCCCTGTATCTAGGAATAGGCAGTAGGAACCTCCTTGATTTGAAAGACAAAATGAGCTGGTTTATAACGATGTGCCTTAGAATCCTTCCCCTAGAAATAGGAGTGAAAGGAGAGCAGAACATGCCAAGAGTCAAGCAGGACCTTCCCAACCACCCCTATAAAGTTAGGTTAGGAAATACCTCTGTACTAAACCACTTCGTGCTCCTTAAAATTCGAAAGTATTATATAAGAGGCGATCTTGCAAAACATCTTATTAGCTTCAAGACTTATATGAGCCTAAAAGGAGTCACCACCCCCATGAAATGTAGAGCATTTCACTTAACCCTAAGTGGAGCGGCTGAAATATGGTATACTAGACTTCCGAAAGGAAACACCAAAGTTGGCCAAACTTCAAGAAAACTTTTGACAAGTGTTTTACACTGAGCAAGGCAGGTGAATGGCCAATACAGTGCCTACAGGACATGAGACAGCAACAAGGGGAGTCATTGAAAAGCTTCGTGTCCCGTTTCACTGATAAAATGACCTACTGTGTACAAGTTACAAATAGGGAAGCTCGATAACGCTAAAGGGAGGACTGGACATGAACTATCTCTTCTGGATAAATGTTCAAAACAAAGATCCTATCAGTTATAACGCCTTACTAAAAATGATAAGAAGGGAGATCATCAATGAAAAATTGAGAGATCATAGGAATAAGGCAAACCAATGACTCCCACCTCCTCAAATGCAAATAAGAAGAGGCTCAACCTCACACTTGATAGACCACCAGGTCAAACAGTCGACCTCTCTCAATCCAGGACAAGCATTGGTTGTAGCAACATTAAGTGCAATGCCTACTTTTGTTTATGAGGAAGCGAATTCTAGTACTGAAACGTATCAAGGCAGAGTACCAACGATTTTCCCTAATAGGGAGAGGTAGGAGATGAGGCGCTGAACCTAGAAATGGAGATGAAGTATCCATCTATTGTACATGCAACCACATCTCTAGCCACAACATTGTTGGTTGTAGAGATATTGCAATGCACCCTTAGAAATAACAATCAATGGAGAAATATGCGCCTCCGAAGAGATGCTCCTCCTAGAAAGAACCAACATCCTAGAAATGATAAGCTGATGGGCTTCAATATAGGTAACTCACTCGAAGGAGAGATGCTGATGGAGAAAGACCTAGGGACGGTAAAAGATGGAGAAAAATCCTCCCAACTAAGGCTGGCAGTGAACCCATCAAAGAAATTGACAAGCTTTTTGGAGGCCCAAATGTTGGGGGAGAATCCAGAAACTCCCATAGAAACTATGCAAGTGAAGAAAAAGACCTCCCAATGGTGAGTTTCATAGTTAGCAACAATCGACCCTCCACCGAGAGAAGGGTCCAACCCATTACATTCACCCAAGAAGACGTACGCCCTAGTGGTGAGGGCCATTGTAGCCCTCAATGGCCTAAATAGGATGCTGGTAGATAATAGAAGCTCTGTCAACATTATCTTTTGAGCCACATTTGATAAAATGGAAGTTGACCACGAGCTAAACCCAATGAATGGGTTCACTGGCTATAGCATCGTCCCAAGGGATAAAATCACTTTAGAAATAGAGATGAGAACAACACCCTTAACTACTCATTTTATGAAATTTGTGGTGGTGGACAATCGCTCCACCTACTACAAAGTGATTGGGAGGTCGACATCAAAGGAATCATGGGTTGTTACGTCCATTCACCATTTATGTATGAAGTTCCCAATAGAATGGCATTGCCATGGTCAGAGATGAGTGCAAGGGAATGTTATTCAAATCCCTTAGGAAAGCAAAACCAGAAAGTGTCAATGTAATTCTAACAGAAATTGAACAAGGGCAAAACCCTGAACAAGGAGAAAACGTCAAAATGATGGATACCTATGAAGAAGGGGTAGTTAGTGGAGTTATAAACACCTCAGAAGAAGAGGCTATTCAAGAATTGCAAGTATCTCCCGAAGAAGGGAGAGTTGCCGAAAAAACAGCTAATTTGGAAAAACTGGACCCTCACATCATCAATTGTGATCCTCGAGCAGATCCAGTAGCTGAATTGGAGAGTTTCCAAGTAAATCTCTAGGATCTCTCCAAAGGCCTGGAGGTTGGAAAAGATCTAGAGGTTAAAGAAAAGTTGAAAAGCTTCTTGTGCAAAAACTTGGATGTCTTCTCTTGAAAGCATAAAAACATAGTTGGGATTGATCCAAAATTCAGTTGTCACCACTTGGAAATCGATCTTAAGGCTACAGCTCATAGGCATAAAAAGAGAGCCCTCAATCCAGAGAGTTACGAAGCCTTATACGATGAAGTAAAGAATTTAATTGACAATCACTTTATTCAAAAATTGACGTATCCGAAGTGGGTCTCTAATCCTGTCCTGGTCAAAAAGCACAATGGAAAGTGGAGAGTTTGTGTGGATTTCTCAAACCTAAATCAAGCTTGTCCTAAAGATAACTTTTCACTTCCTTGCATAGACCAACTAGTGGACTCAACCGCCGGACATGAACTGCTTAGCTTCATGGATTCCTACTCCGTTACAATCAGATTCCAATGTTCCTAGCTAATAAAGAGCATACGTCCTTCATAAGGGACAATGATCTTTATTGCTAAAGGGTCATGCCCTTTGGGTTGAAAAATGCAAGGGCCACTTATCAAAGACTCGTTAACAAGATGCTTGTTGACCTCATTGGAAAGACAACAGAGGATATATGGATGATATACTGGTAAAAAGCTTGAAGGTAGATGATCATGTCAAGCACCACGGTAAAACTTTCCAAAAATTGCGGAGGTATAGGATGAAGCTTAGCCCCCCCTAAAATACGCCTTTGGAGTTGCCTCTGGAAAATGTCTAGGCTACATGATCAATCAAAGTGGCATTGAAGCCAACCCAAATAAGATCAAAGCCTTGATTGAAATGAGGCCACCTCAGAAACCTAAAATGTGTAAAACCTAACAGGACGTGTAGCTGCTTTAAAACCTCTTCGTCTTAAGGGCGATGGACAAATGCCTAATCTTTTTCAAAGTTCTAAAGGAAGGAAATAAGTTTCAGTGGATATAGGAATGCGGGGTATCCATGTAAGAGCTAAAGAAGCACTTGGGACATGCTCTCCTCATCTCCAAACCCAATGCCGACGAACCACTGTAGTTGTACCTAGTGCTAACGCCCAACGCAATCAGTTCAGTTCTTATACGAGAGAAATGTGGTCACCAGCTGCANCGTCTTAAGGGCGATGGACAAATGCCTAATCTTTTTCAAAGTTCTAAAGGAAGGAAATAAGTTTCAGTGGATATAGGAATGCGGGGTATCCATGTAAGAGCTAAAGAAGCACTTGGGACATGCTCTCCTCATCTCCAAACCCAATGCCGACGAACCACTGTAGTTGTACCTAGGGCTAACGCCCAACGCAATCAGTTCAGTTCTTATACGAGAGAAATGTGGTCACCAGCTGCACATTCATTAAGTAATCAAAGCATTTTTGGCAGCGAAAACTCCATATCTGGACATAGAAAATTGAGGCCATATTGTAAGGCCCACACATACACGTGCTAAATAGCTTCCATCTCAAGCAAGTACTGTAGAAGCCCGATGCTTCGGGAAGATTACTAAAGTAGGCTTTCGAACTTAACGAGTTCGATATTGTGTTCAAACCGAGTGCTACTATTAAAGGACAAGCTTTAGCAGATTTTTTTGACAGAGTTCATCACTATTGTAGAAATGGAAGAGGAGATAAAACCCATCGAACCTTCTACATGGAACCTTTTTGTTGATGGCTTCTCAAGAGAAATTAGATCTGGAGCATGAGTGGTCCTGGTTAGTCCAGAAGGACATAAGCTTAATCGTGCCATAAGGTTCAGCTCTACCAACAATGCGGCATAATATGAGGCCCTCCTAGTTGGCCTCAGATTGGCCAGGGAAAAGCAGGCGAAGAGACTGGTAATCAGCAGCGACTCCCAGTTGGTAGTTAGCTAGGTTTATGACAATTTCTCAGCTAGATAAATCCATGGTCGTGTATCTGAAATTGGTCATCGAGTTCATTCCAGATTTTGGAAAATTTATGTTGGTAACAAATCCCATGCTTAGAGAATGCTCACGCCGACGCTCTTTCAAAATTGGCAACTAGTAAAGATCCCAAACTATTCACTGTAGTGCCCATAGATCACCTTTCTAGACACTATGAATGAAGCCAATAATAAGGTTCCTCAAGGACCAAACATTGACCATGGAAAAAGAAGAGGTACAAAAGCTCATAAGACTAACCGTTCACTTTATTTTTCAAGACAATGTGCTATACAAACAAGATTTCTTCTTGCCTTTACTCTGATGCATAGGAAGAGAACAAGCCACCTATCTACTCCGAGAAATTCATGAAATGGTATGTGGCAACCATTTGGGGGATTGTCCTTAGCACAAAAGGTGTTAAGATAAGGATATTATTGGCCCATTTTGAAAAATAATGCACAAGAGTTTGCAAAGAGATGCAATAAGTATCAACTCTTCACAACAATTCAGAGGCAGCCTTCTTAGGAACTAAGCATCGTTTCTAGCCCTTGGCCATTTTCCAAATGGGGGATTGATCTTATATGCACCCTACCTAAAAGGAGGGGCAACTTCAGCTTCGCGATTGTTCCCATTGATTACTTTACCAAATGGGTAGGAGCTGAACCCCTTTCCAAGATCACTGAAGAAAATACTTCAAAATCCCTATGGAAAAGCATCATTTGTAGGTTTAGAATTCCCCATTCAATTGTCTCGAATAATAGGCGACAATTTGACAACAAGAAGGTCAGAAACTTATGTGAGAAGTTGGGTATCAGGAAACATTTCTCGTACCCACTTCTGCCTTAGGCTAATGGCCAGGTGAACCTATTAATATAAATATCAAATATATGCTGAAAAGATAGTTAGACATTTCTTCAAGGGCTTGGATCAACGAACTACCTCAATTCTTATGGGCCATCCGAACTGCAACCAGAACAGCAATAGGGGAAAATCCCTTCTCTATAACTTATAGAGCCGAGGTTATGAGCCCAGTTGAAGTAGGTTCGTCGTCTTCTTGTCGCATTCATTTTCATGAAATATCCAATGATGAGTTGGGGAAGTGCGGCCTAGATCTTCTTGAAGAAATGAGGGATGATTCTCAAGCAATTTGGCTATCTACCAACAAAAAAATGACTAGATACAACCATTTTAAAGTTAAAAAGAAGTCATTTCGCTTGAATGAACTGGTGCTTCAAAGGGTATTCTTATCTTCTAAAAAGCACGGAAAAGGAACCCTTACTCCCAATTGGGAAGGCCCCTTCCATATCAAAGAATAGATTCGGCCTGAAATTTATAAAATCAAAAATATGGATGGAAAGACACAGCCTAATCCATGGAATGCGGAGAACCTACGTAAATACTTCAAGTAAGAATGTAAATATATAGTTTGTACAGTTCTTGATTCAATGAAATTGACTTTTATTAAAGTATTTGTAAAGAAAAAGTACCTCTTAGTGACAAAAATCTGGGAGAAGTCTCTACATGGATGAACTGTCCATATGCAGTGAAGTGTTGGCATTTTAACGAAGAATTGGATCCCAAAATGGACTACTTCCTTACTCGCGAAGTGGACAACAATGTCCTTAACGAAAAAAGTTGTTAAGGAAGTCTCAGCATGGGCGAACCGCTCAACCTCATACTTAGGAAAATTATTAATTCTATTGAGTTAGATTTGTTCTTAATTTTATTAAGTCAAGTTAGCAATAAATAAAATAAAAAGTACCTCCTACTGACAAAAGTCAAGGGAAAAGTTTCTGCATAGATAAATCGTCCCTATGCAGAGAAACGTGGACACTTCTATGAAGAGTTGGATCCCAAAAGGAACCACCTCCTTACTCGTGGAATGGACAGCACATGCCCTTAACAACAAAGGTTGTTAAAGAAGTCTCGACATGGGCGAACCGCTTAACACCATGCTCAAGGAAATAAATAAAAGGTAAGTGAACTACCAACACACTAGCGCAAATTACAAATAAATAAGTTTCAAGTAAAAAGCTGAAGTGCAATAAAGTGTAGGGTCATACAAAAATGTAACAAATAAGCTCATATGTCAAGTTAGAAAGGTCAATGACATTCTAATACTTATACAAAATTACAAATTTACATAATGAATCGCAAACGAAATAGGCTAAAGAGCATTGCACAACAATAAAGTAAGCAGAAAGTATAAAAAATAAATAAAACACAAGTATATAAACAAAAAAAATTATTTATTGAATAAATAATTAAAATGGTGGGCCGAAGCCATTTACATGGAAAATGCAAAAAGAAAAACCTATCAGCTAAATAGGGAAAGGAGCTATAAAGGGATCTATAGCATTGTGAGCCACTACTTCAGAAGTTTCTTCAGCATTATCCTCAATCTCGATCACGTGGCTACTCTCTATCGGAGTTCGAGGAACTTGTTCTCCCTCATCCCGAAATTCCGACCTCAACTTAGAGGTATTGATGGCTTGAGAGTTAAATTCAATCCATTGCACCATCTTGATGTAAGCATACCTCTGCCAGTACTTTGCGAAGCTTTGATACACCTCCGTTAGGTGGAATTTGGCAATGTAGTGCTTTATAGCATCATCGCCTGTAGATTGAGCTTCTTGTCTCGCTATGTCAACCTCATCTGTTAAGAAAAAAACTTTAACATTCAGCTTACCCACTTGCTACTTCAAGGCAGTATTCTCCTTATTTCCTTTTCCAAGGCCTCAGTCGCCTGCTTTTGGTGGGTGTTAGAAGTCTCCACCCATTTCGTCATAAAAGCCACTTCATTTTGGGAGAAGTGGACTTCATTCTTCAGATTTTCAATCTTTGGCAATACTGAAACGAGCTTTACAGATTCCTCAACCTGCTACTTCCTTATTGCCTCAGCCTTGTTGGTTTCCTCATCGCCCTGAGAGGCTTTATTTGTAAACTCTCCATTTTTCTAAAACTTTTTAAAGAGGGCTTCAACCTCTATAGTCCTCCCCGTCTGGCTGACCATGGTTGCGAAGAGGTCCACCACGTCGTTGGTCTCCATAAAGCTCTGTGACCTATTCGTCCAGAACTTGTGAAATGTAGATGTGACAATTTGAACCTCTGGATGAAGCATGGTCAGAACCTATAGAGCCAGTTCGTCACTCTTTTGGGAGACTGTAAGTTTATATTGGGCCGAGTCAGAAGCCATCTACTCGCTCGAAGTTTTGGCCCTCTTTGACGACCCCTACCCTGAAGGTTCCACAACAGTTAGCCTCTTATGGCCCCCCTTCATAGCAGCTATTGAAGCTTTATCAATTTTTCCCCAGTAGGGATTTCGGAGTGAAAGGGTGGGGTGGCCATTGACCCACTATCTCTTGTGGTTGAGAAGTGATGTTTCTTCTTGGGGATCTCATCAACTATGTTTTTGCCCTTATCCTTCACGGTAGGTCGTCCCTCTTGGCTATTAGCCACCCGACTGATCTTATCAACTTTGTCCCTCACCTATTTTGCTGCAATAGATGAGTGGTGGGATATCTCATCTTTTCAAAGTTTTCTACAAAAGAGAAACAAGGTCAACAACATTTTTTACAAAAAAAACAAGAAACCTGTTGAAAATTAGCATTACCTCTTTGGGTCATTAAACAGAATCCTCGAAGAACCATTTGGAGTTGATTAAATGATCAAACTATCGCGATGAATGACATCTCTCAACAACCTCCAATTCACTTTGATTGAGCTCAAAACGCTCTACCGACCCTGCAAAACATCAGAACCACGTCTCCTTCCATGAGCTTCTAAGTAGAAGGCTTGAACTGTCACGTGAGGAAATGGGTCACCCTCGTACCCCTGCCATTTTTCCCTCACCCAGAACCATGTCTCCTTCCATCCTTTGCTGGAGGAGGGAAGGCCGATGACGAAAGGAGAATGTGACCCCGATGGACATAATGAGTACAAACCCTTGGAATTCCAATTTTCCAAGACCTGGGGTTGGAAGATGGTTTGGTACCCTTTCTAAGGGAGGTCTCTTTCCACAGAAATTAGGTTCCCACTAATTAGGCCACGTATTGGGGACAAGTTGGGTGGGAGCCAACCTATACAACATAAGAATGACTCTAAAGAAGGGGTGGAGAGGCAGTGGAAGTCCTGTTTTAAGGAGGAACTCGCTTACGATGATGCACCCCTGCCTCGGAAAGCAGGCACGTTCGTCTGGAGAGGAAGATAGAAGTTCGATGTCATATGAGATACGATATATTTTCCTTAAGTTTTCTAGGTGGGATGCATTTATAGTTGAAGGAATTTTGGCTGCCCTACAAGCCACCCCGTCATTTCTCCTATCTTCCCCTGAAGGTAAAGTACTCTACATAGCCTTAGTGGCTCAAACCAAGTCGGCCATATTTGTTATTGTCACCCCCATCTTAGAACCCTTTGACTGAGATCCAAATCCACCCATTAGAATGTGAAGATGCCATTGGCTTTTAGGTTAAAGTTCAAAATATTTACAAATGTAAATTAAACAAGGAATGGTGAAGAAAAGTCACTAGAATTTGCGAATGAGAAAGAAGGAGAAGAAATGAGAATGAGAGATTTGGAAGATTAGATTGCTGATTTCGTAAAGGCAAAGTGAGTTTTTTGCCCCAAACTGTCACCTTTTGTAGACAGAAGCTCTTAATCCTAACCGTTAGATGACGATCCGGATCATCCAACCATTCATTTGAGATTTCAATATGATCCACTCAATACATAGGACGCTTCATCTTCTATGGCCCAGATCGGCGCGTATGCATCCTATACTCCAATGTGTCCAAATTCCGTAGGACACACATATAACAATCATCATTGTGCATTAAATGTGGATTCGGTTGCTTGTATGGGAAGACGATCCGCTTCAACTGTAATTTCTTGAAAACGTACAAAACACCAGATCATTTAGTTGTACTAATTAAAGATGCCTCATGTTCCCAACATCTCAAAAATCATGGTTCTCCATAATTAATGTGTTGCACCCTCGGAAAGTAGCAGACGCACCTTATCTCAACCGCTTCGAAAATTCAGAAGTCACATGGTACATAACTTCGGACAACATTGATAGGTAATTCATGCAAATCAACTACTTTCAAATTATAACTATAATGACTTGGTAGGACTATTGTGGCGTGTGAAAACTACATCTAACACAAATTTTCATACTATGCATTACAGAAATAATCTTGTCTATACTTGTGGGACTATTGTTACGTCTTGCCACCGAGGCTCTATTTATGTTACAGTCCACGTGGAAAGGAAAGTCAACATAGACCCAATTAGTCAAATGCAAAGAAGTTAAACAAAGGCTGAAGCGGACGGTCCTGTACCGAAGCACTGCTTAAATGGCTGAAACTCTTAAACCAAAGCCCTACGTAAGAATCAAAGAAAAGCCTTACTCTTTACACAAAAGACCACCAATACAAAACTCCCTCCTGCTGAAGCCCTCATTTCATCCAATGTCCCTGAAGCTAAGCTGTCTTTTATAAGATCTGTAGGCAATCTCTAAGAATGACTGGTGTAATTTTTGTAATAAAAAATGTTAAGTATGTTAGTCTAATGTATAGGGCGGCTGACCCATTGGCAATGTATTTAATATATGATAGACTTAGTGATGTGAGGTTTCAGTTAAGGAGATGAGGCCACATGTTTCTGATCCAATGATAATAACATCGGCCAGAGCTATATGAATGTATGGTCTTTGTAAATGTGTAGGGCAGCTGACCCATGGGTTACCTCCCAAGCAACGCCTTTGATTATTGTCTTTGGCTTGACTCAATGTTTCTTTGTTTAGCCCGAGTCTGTCATGGTTGGTTTTGATCTTCTTTACGGTGCACCAAGTCCATCGAAAATGATAACCGGTAGTGTTCCTCCACCTCCATAGAATGCATTCTTGTAGTGACTGGGCCGATGCTTCAAATATGGAATAGAAGTCTGTAAAACAGAAAGTAGAGGCCTCTTATTAGAAACTAATAATACAAAACAAGAACCATTACTTGACTCGGGAAGATCATTTAATACTGCCACAGTTCTTTGTAACTCAGTGTTTAAGGCCTGCTCCTCTTTTTCCTTCCCAAGATGCTTACTAATGACAGCTTCCCATTCATTTTTAGCATCAAATTCGAAGGAATTATGTGCTAAATGATCAATCAC
>CAIGRK010171412.1:0-15912 GCA_903798315.1 Fraxinus greggii | reverse complement strand
ATTTTGATTGTATAACAGTCTAGCTTCTTGAAATGTGTGCTGATATACAGGGGCGGACCCACTAAGGGCCCAGCGAGGTCGGCCTCCCCCACTTAAATTATTTTCTATCTCGCCCCCACTCAAAATTAATTCTGGGTCCGCCCCTGAGGTAGCTAATCAAACTTAAAATGGTATCTGAGCTAGAGTTTTTAAAATTAATTCTATATGCATTATTGATGCATAAAACAATTATTTCTTGTTTATGTACTAACATGTGTCGATATAATTTAAATGAGAAGTTGGAAAACTTAAAAAAAAATTGGTCAACATAAATATCTTATGTGCTTAAAAAAGTATTAGAAGTTGGAAAAATCATTAAGGATTTGATTTCTCCTCGATATTCTACATCTATCAAACAACCACATCTCAACTCAGATTTGCAAATTTTATTAAACATTTTCATGAAATTCCAAAGTTATGTTTTCACAAATTTTATTGTTATTTTTGAATTAAAAAACATATGTATTGTGTTGTAATAACTATGAGTGACAATGACTAGACGAAACCAACCGGCTGGAAGAAGAAGCAATCCAATCAGCGTCCTAGAAATGGCAATAAGGGCGTTTTTGGATTTTAAGGTGATGAGATCACGTGCAAAGTGTTTATGAGTGTTGAAAGGGGTTAAGAATGCAGGCTATTAGATTAGCGATCGACAAGCCCTTCGACATCTTTTGGGTACCTTAACAACATGCGAAAAGTGTATTGACAAGCTTTTTTTGTTAAAAGAAATGTGATTTGTAATTTCATTGGTAAATCCTCATGACATAGCGAGTGTAGATTTTTGCAATGGTCTTATATAGTATTGAAAAACCTACCTCAGGGAATTAACACATATGCCAGTTCAAATTTAGGAGTGATGACAGGCGATAAGATAACTCAACAATTGAGAATTGATGAAGTAAATCAACTAGCGGGGATCATTTAGGAATAGCTGAAAGAGGACCATGAGGATGACCTCCAGGAGGATTTGGAGTAAGATTAAGACTGGATGTAGAAGGACTATAGATAGGAAAATAAAAACAAAAATAAGAATAATATCAATCGTTATGTTTCTTTTTGCAATTTCAATTAAGTCCAAGTGACGCAAATTTTCTTAAGTTAAATTTAGGTTTTTAGATTTCAAATGAAGTTATGCATTTTTCTTTTTAACATTCCATTCTCCAATTGGTGGTATGCATATCTGATGGATGGAAACATATTTTCTTATCTAAAAGAAATGACACAACCAAACCAGAACGATTTGATAAGAGATTTGTTACAAGTGGTGCAAGAGCTTGGAAGGCAAGCCTCACAAGGCCCTCGACTCAAGCTTCGATGGTGGAAACTTTCAGAAGTTATAAACCACCTTCTTTCATGGTGATCCCTTAACTATCGAGGAATGACTGCGAAAGTAGGGGCAAATTTTTCAGCTTATAGCTACCAATGATTCACAAAAAGTACAGTGCACAGAGTTCATGTTCACGAGAGCAGCAAGCCATTGGTAGGAGTCAATGTTCGGAACTAGGACAAAGGTTCATCAACAAACTTTAACTTTGAATCAGTTCAAAGAAGAGGTGACTAAAAAGTTCTTCCCACAAGCATTAAATGACTTCAAGGAAACAGAATTCTTACAGCTAAAGCAAGGAAGCATGACCCTAACTGATTATGAGAGGAACTTCGACCAGCTAACTAGTACGCACCACATTTGGGGGATACTGAAGCTACGAAAATAAAGAGATTTTAGCAAGGGTTATTTCAGGATATTAGCATGATCCTCATGTTTCATCATTTCACTACCTACAAAGAAATGTTGGAACGAGCTCATGTTATCTAGTATCAAAGGATTGGTACTGAAAAGTATGGAATAAAGACAGATGCTAACTATCATGGTCAAGTTAGCAAGCAAAATAATTTTGTGGCTAGTAAAAGAAAGTAGAACAACATGGATGAGGGAATGAAAAAGTGGCAAAATAAGAAAGTAAATAATGGAGATGATGCCAGTAATGGTAGGACAAGCAGCACAAATAGGAGTGTTAGATGGGAAATAACATTTGTTTTTGGTGTGCTAAGCCAGGCCACATGGCTCAAAATTGCATAGAGTTTGTTCTTAAGAAGAATGAGAAGCAGTAAAAGAATAACAAAGGAAAAGCTCAAGTCTTTGCTATAACTGAGCAAGATGCAGAGAAGAACCCCAATATTATAACAAGTATTCTTGTTATAGCTTACTTTCCTGCTTATGTATTATTTGAACATGAGGCAATGCATTCTTTTGTTTCATCGTCTTTCGTAGTTAAATCTGGTGTTGCATGTGATAAGTATAATATCATACTAGAGGTTAGCATTCCTTCATGAAGGGTGCTAAACACAGATAAGATAACTAAGTCGGTTAAAATGGAATTTGAGGAAATAGCGTTCGAGGTTCAAAATAGACATGAAAGACTTTGGCATAATTTCAAGAATGTATTGGTCAGATTGTAATAATGCCACCATTCGATGCCAAGAAAAGGAAGTGCCTTTCAAAACTCGAAGGAAGAAGA
The DNA here is from genome assembly GCA_903798315.1 of Fraxinus greggii. Classification (NCBI taxonomy): domain Eukaryota; kingdom Viridiplantae; phylum Streptophyta; class Magnoliopsida; order Lamiales; family Oleaceae; genus Fraxinus; species Fraxinus greggii. The sequence continues at coordinate 13,357 of CAIGRK010171412.1, read as the reverse complement.
ATTTGTCTTCTTTTGATTAAAAACCAAATCTAAAACACAAGTAATCTTATCATTAAAGGCAAAAAATATGTTGGAGAAATGAACGTGTCAAGGGTTTCAAGTCAGTGTTTTGGGAACGTAGCATCAAGAATCTAATATGAGTGAGGTACCAGTAGTGCTAGAATTTCAAGATGTATTCCAAAAAATCTTTCGTGTACGCCACCCAACGGGCAAATCAAGTTTACAATATACATAGTTCCTGGAGCAACGTTAGTATCAAAAGCACCTTATCGAATGGCACCAAAATAGCTGAAAGTCCAGATTCAAGAATTGTTAGATGATGGATTTATTCAACCCAGTGCATCTTCTTAGGAGCACCGATGCTTTTTGTTAAGAAAAAAACGATATCATGAGAATGTCCAAGACTACCGTGAACTAATTAAACTCATTATTAAGAACAAGCATTCTCTATTGAGAATAAAAGATTATTTGACCATTTGAGAGGAGAAAATATGTTCTCTAAGATTGATTTAAGATCGGGTATCATCAATTAAAGATTATGTCGAGTGATATATCGAAGTCAGCTTTTAGGAGTCGATATGGCCAATATAAATTTATTATTATGCCTTTTTGGTCTAACAAACACTCTAGCGATGTTTATGGATTTCAAGAATAATATGTTTCATCAATTTTAGATCGATTTGTCATGGTGTTTATTATTGATATATCCATAAGACAAAGATTAGCATAAGCATCATCTTAGAATGGTGTTAGAGACTCTAAGAAAGGAAATGTTGCACGTCATTTCAAGAAGTGTGAATTTTTGCTCGATCAAGTAGCGTTTCTTGGTGACATAGTTATTAGTCATGGGATTGAAGTTGACATGACTAAAGTAGAGTCAATAACTAAGTAGAACATGCCCGTTAATATGGGCGACAATTGGAGATTTCTAGGTTTAGCTGGCTATTATCGGAGATTCATTGAAAGCTTTTCTAAGATATCTAGATCAATAACTCAATTAACTCAGAAGGGAGTAAAATTTTAGTGGTTGGATAAGTATGAACGGAGCTTCTAACAGTTGAAATGATGATTGTCACGTCACAATGTTAACAATTCCCGAAGATTTGTAGGGTTTTGTGATCTACAACAATGCATCTAAGCATGGCTTAGTATGTGTCTTGATGTAAACACGGAAGGTAGTTTCCTATACTTCAAGATAATTAAAATAGCATGAGCAGAGTTATTCGATGCATGACCTTGAACTTGCGATAGTGGATCACGTATCGAAGTTCTGACAGCACTATCTATACGGAAGCAAGTGTGAGATCTATATAGATTATAAGAGTCTCAAATATTTCTTCAACCAGAAGGAGTTGAATGTGAGATAAAGAAGATGGTTAAAGCCGGTGAAGGACAATGGTGACACAATACTTTACCATCTGGGTAAAGTTAGGAGGTCAGTTAGCATTTTTGGTGTTAGATCAAGATCAATTGGTTAACGATTTCAAAAAGATGAAATTTGAGTTTCTCTTTTCTATGAATCAGATTACAGCTCAAATAGAAACTTTGACGGTTTGACCAAATCTTAAAGATCGAATTATTGAAGCGTAAGATAAGGATTCATTGCTCCATAAAATTAGAAGTGCGGTTAGATTAGGTAAGATGAAGGATTTTGATGTGTTGTCGGATAAAGAGTTAAAGTTCAGAGGAAGACTTTGTGTGCCTTAGGATGAGGAACTAAGAAAGGGAATTTTGAAAGAAGCTCATTTTACCCACATCGCTCGCATTGGTGGTATGAAGATGTACTAAGATCTACGAGATATATTCCGGTGGAGGAAACATGAAAAGAAGTAAAGGAGTTTTTCTCAGTAAATGGATAGTTTGTCAACAATTGAAAGTAGAACATGAGAGATCATAAGAATATTAAATCCTTTGGAGATACCGAATGAAAATTGGAACATATTACAATGGATTTTTTAGTCGGTTTTGCGAAGTCAGTGAAAGAAAAGAATGCCATTTGGGTAATTGTCGATCGGTTGACATAAACAACTCATTTTTTGCCCGTAAAAATGATATTTCGTAAGGATTAGTTGGCACAACACACATCTAAAAGATAGTCTGATTGCATAGAGTCCCAGTATTCATTGTTTCAGATAGAGATTCGAGGTTTACCTCTAAATTCTCGAAAAGCTTACACGGAACATTGGAAAAAAACTTAAAATTTAGCACCGCTTACCATCCTCATTTAGATGGTCAATTCAAAACAAACTATTCAGATATTGGAAGATATGTTGCTTGATTATGTATTGGACTTAGGAGAAAGTGCCTCTGAGATTTTATTAATATGCCCTCACGTGTGGCAGATGAATACCGTGGTTACATAAGTAAATAATGAAAGCAGTAAAGAAGGAAGTATTACTTCCCTTATAATGAAAATAAATGATAAAGGACAAAAATAAGAATAAAAAAATCATACTCAAATGCCACGCAGTCCATGTCTATCAATTTGTATGAGTACCCTAATATGTTGTGGTAGGTCAGCTGCTCCATATATCTGATATCGCCGATGATCCGAACCCTATACAACCAGCATCTAAAACCTGATTCTCCTCTCTCTAGATGTGGGAAATTATGTCTCTGTTGAATGACACGATGTCTGTGATCTGTCCCACGTATACCCTGAATAGTACACGGTCCTCCTCCTTTGGTGATGTAGTGAATAGCCACTACAGAATCTAACTCAATCCAAATATATGAAAGACCGAGTCCTCTAGCTAGCAAAATCTAATCAGAATAGTATTAACCTCTACCTCTAATATCATGCACGATCCGTACGAAGCTGTAAAAATTGGAAGTCATACTTGCCTTTGCTAGGGTTTTCCCATAACAACAATTTCTAGTATACCATAAGTATGGCATCATACGAGGCTCCCTATGGCAGAAAATGCATATCACCAATTCATGGGATAAGGTCAATGAGAAGAGAATTTTGGATCTAAAAATCGTCAATTGAATAGTTTAGATTGTCAATAAGATCAGAAAACACATAAAAGCAGCTCAAGATCGACAAAAAGAGTTATGAAGACAATTGAAGAAAAGATCTAGACTTTGAAGTTGATGAAAAGCTCTTCTTGAAAGCGCCACATACGAAGGGTGTACTAAGGTTTGGTAAGAAAGGCAAGTTGAAACTGCGTTATATACGATTTTTCGAAATTCTTGACAAAGTTGGTAACGTAGCGTCTATGATAGCTCTACCACCCAAACATTCTGTCTTGCATGATGTGTTTCACATATCTATAATAAGAAAATATGTGTACGATCCTTGTCATATGGTGAATTATTATTTATTAAATGTTTAAAAAGACCTATCAAGTTTCAGTGGCGACGTCATGGGATAGATGAGGTTACTTAGAAATTGAAGTAAAAATCAAAACCAAGTATATGATATTGTTTGTTTAAGTTAAGGTAATTTCAAGGACGAGATTCTTTTAAGTTGCAAAGGATGTAAAGTCCTGAATTTTATACTCTTAATTTGGTTGGTGCTGGAGGTTCGGCCCATTTAAGATAATAAAACCCAAGACATAAGCTATATAAAAGCCCAAAGATTTAAAATATTAAGTTTAAATAAATTTGAGTACAAAGATTTAATGAATAATTGGGGCCACCACAATGGTCATCTAAATAATATGTCACATATGCAACCCAGGTTTGAATCACTATAAAATATTTTTATAAAAACATTTTTGGAGTTATAAACTCATCATTTTCCCCCATTAAAGCACAATTATTTGAAGTTATTTGGAGGGAGTAAGTTTTTTGTTAATGGCCATTGATGGGGGTAGGTTACAAATCACACAAACCATTCATTTTCCTTCATTTTTCACCATGTAGATGTTTTTATATAAAAATTATTATAATTAGATTTGGGCTTAAAAGTATTTAAATTTCCACTTAAAGGTGCAATTACACAAAGTTTTACCATTGCAAACTTTTCCATTTAGTTTTTTCACTAAAAGGGGGAGGTTACAAGAGAGGAAGGTCATTCTTCCACTTGAATTATTATAATAAGAAATTCAAGTTTCATTTTTCTCTCTCAAATTTGTGTTAGTTTTAGATTATTTAAAAGAAGTATTCCTACAAATTTTTTAATTTAAGGCAAAGAATTTCTCATTTTATATCAAGAATTAATGTAGGTGGTACCAATTATTTAGCCTTCTTGTTCATGATATGTATTTATGTATGTTTGTGATGTGTTTTAGAATTCTTGAAATTATGAACTGAGACATGTCTGGCCATAATCGGTTCCTAGGATCCTAAGGGATTCTTCGAAATCATGAATTTGACAGTATTTATCTTTGTAAAGTGTTAAATTTCTCAGTATCACTTTGTATATATTTCTGATCAAAAGGGTGTACCAATTGATATAAGTCCTATTGAATTTAAAGCTCAAACCTTCTATATTGATAATTTTTAGATTAAAAGATTGTTAAGGAAGTGGGATTCACTTGGATTGCGGAAGATCTGAAGGGAGAAAGGTGTTTCATTTGTGTAGTTAGTCGCATGTGAAGAATTTCTAGTTTTTACTAGTAATGTTTAATTTATAAAGATGTTAATTTATCTTCACTTTTTAAAAGAATTTCTTTTTCTTTTTCTTAATGTAAACATGATAATTTTAATTGGTTTAATTATGCAATTAATTAAAAATAATGTTATTTATCATTATGATGATGGAACAGCGACAGTTTAATTTTTATGAGAGCAGGGAGGAGAAAGAGAGATATGTGAGGGATAATGGGTTTCCACATCACCGATACTTTATTATGATGATGATAAATAATATTACTCATTAATTTATGTTGCTAAAAGATTAAGCCTTATCCTTTCAAAGAATAAAATTTTAGCTCTCTACTTTGTCTCACCACCCTGGACATAGTCCCTTGAGTTTTTGGACAATTTTAGTGGAATTGGATAGCCCGTGAGTCCTCTATCAATTGGCTTTGGAACCAAGTCATTTGGAGGTTAAGTTATGGCATTTCTTGTGCACTATGATAAGTGTAACCAAGAGCAATTAGTAGCTTGAGTTTGAACAATTTATTTAGTAGTTAAACATTGTTTAAAAACTCTTTGATTTTTAGATAGATTATAAAGATATTACATGAGTTTCACGACATTTTGAATCCAACTGGTAATCTAAATTTGCGTAAACATTATGGTGCGCAGGGCTTGAGGCTAAAAACAATAAATTTGTTAAAATTTGATTTAACCATTTTTGAAAGAAAACTTAAAATCTTAAGAATGCATGTTAGGTAGTGAGCTGGACTTAAGATTTGGGACGTTGTACGGCACCAAACTGTAGACCTTGATTTCTACACGGATGATGTGGCAACATATCTCGACTCCACTTACGTCCACATGGTTTATCTTCTAGCACTTGGACAAATCGTTAGAATCACATGCCTTCTTCAGAGGTGGGAGAGATCTCGAGCACTCCGATTATCAAGTCAATCAACTTGTATAAATATATTTTGGTATGGGACGTCCAGAAGACGTGAGCCACAATAGTGTTCGGGCACCATGGGTGATAAGAGAGTAAAATGAGATAGAGTAATATTACTATTGGGAGTGTAAAATTGCATTACCTACAAATAACACTAAGTGTGAGTTTTTATAATAGAAGATGATGAATGATTGACATTGGATGAAAAGATATATGGTCTCATCCTAGTGCCTGAGATGTCCTCTCCTACGTATCTATCAATCAGCCCTAGGCTCAGGGGCATTTCATGTTTTTGAAAAGTAGCCACATATAGCCTATGTCTAACCTCTAAAAATAGACTAACAAGTTGACTATGAGGCATTTGCAGTAGAGATGTCATATCAATCGATCATAAAAAAATTCGGTATAGAAGAACTTTGGGAATAGGTGAAGTGGGAGACATATTCGGTATAGCACCTCATCTAGATCATGGAGGGTTGGATTCTATATGATAGCTTAATTGAGGTGATGCATCACTTCGACTATCTTAGTTATGGCCTAGAGTAGGCCAGATAGGATAATGATGTAAAGTGCGATTGCCTTGATGAGACTCGCAATTTGACCGCCATGTGGCCTATACTTGGAGCCTCATTAGATAAAGTATAACTATAGATCCCCAAGTCAATGGATGAATATTCATATAATACATGGACTTTTATGTTGAGTGGAAAATAAAATTGTGAGTAATTCATTGTCGAAGTGATGCTTTGGCATAGAGTTTCTACCTTTGTGTAAAGCGTGCTAATGAGGTGATTGCTTATTTAGTTGTGTCTAAGCACCACACAAGAAGTACAAAAGAATGGAGTATGAGCAAGGATGTGGAGTTGCCTGGATTGAAAACAATTGGATAAATTCCCCATCCATCATAATTAAAATTAAGAAAATAATAATAATAATAATAATAATAATAATAATAATAATAATAATAAAAAAAATAAAAAAAATAAGTTGAAATAATGTGTTGTGTTTCCCAACTAGAGGCTCTATTTTGTAATATAGATCGGTGAGTAATAAGCTCTAAAGCGATGATACGTGTATTTTTTGTCTAACCCTCTAACTCGAGGTACAGTTGCTTGACCTTTTTTCTTGGCATCAATGATCCTCAGGATGTAACACGTCGGGTTTTCCAATACGATGTATACCTCATCGGGGTTGTCATCGTCAAGTTTCGTCTCCCATCATTTCTTCCCTACTTTCTATCTCTCTCTCTCTTTATCCTAGAAGGACTCTACTACTACAGTCCTACAATTTTAATAAACTTATAATATCTTAATATAACAGGACTCTAATGTTCTCTAGGACTCTTAAACATATAAGGCACCCAGGTGACCCATTCCTATCAGGCTCTATTAATACCAAGCACTTGTTCATTATTCGGGTATGCTTTTACAAGGATTCAATTCGTAGCCTCACGATTATATTTTTCCTTTCACTAACTTAAGTATTGGAGGGACAATGAGGACACACCTCGATGTTTTTGTTTCAAATATTGGAGATTATGTTCTTGCTTTGCTATCAATCGTCATATTTAGGAATTCACAGGTGCAAATTTTTGGTAGCATCATTGGCACTGTCTTTGGAAAACATTACCAAAAGCCATGGTTAATACACATTCAGGACCTCCTCCAACTATGCTTCAGTTCAGCCCTCTACCATGGATCACCTAATCCATCCAGTGGTATTATCGGATGTACCAGCACCTCACCTGTAGTTGTTACTTCTGGGGCTTTCGAAGAGCTATATACCAACAAGTTGCTACGTTGACTTAGCTACTAAGCCAATAGAATTCACCTCTACTATCAATGCCCAAGGTCAATTTATGGCTGATGCTTGAGCTCTTCATCTCACTCCCGAGAATGGCGGAGCAGGGTCCTCGGGTGAACCACGGTCTCCACCTATGATTCCAATATAGGGGTCTAATAAATGTATTTTGTACACTTAGTAAGGCCTTTAAATTAGAGTATTTTCTAGATATTTTAATGAATTTTGGCCTAATTCCATGTAAATTGTGCTCGTTAGACAAGATGGATAAAAAATGGTGGAATTGAAGAAAAATGATGAAAAAGGGCTCTATTGCAGAAAATTTAAAGTTCAAAGACTAAAGCGTAAATATATGAAAGTTGTGTCGAACCTCAGGAATACGAGAGTTTTGAGGGTCAATTGGAGGAGAAAAGAAGTCAAAGGGGTTAAATATAATCAAAGTATTCTCACACATTAACCTTGATGGGTTGTTCAATTGGTAAGGTCGTAGGTTTGCCCCCCAATGGTCACCAGTTCGAATCCCCTCAGGGCCATTGAGGTGAGTATCCGGCCATAAACTTCAGGGCCTCGTAGGATTAGTCAAAGTGCCCGCAAGCTGGCCGCAGACATCCATGGTTATAAAAAAAGTATTCTCATACATCAATTTTCAGCTAAACAAGTTGTGTTCTAAATTCTCGGCCTTAAATTGAAACCCATTTTTCTGATAGTAAAAGTTCGAATTAGAAAATAATATTAAATGAAGAATTGCATTCATTTAAGTTAAATTTCCAATGCACTTTCAATCACCTCAATTGAATATTGGGAGAGAAATATATAACAAAATATTGGGAGAGAAAGATATAACATAACCATGCACACGCATGGTACAAATTCCCAAGCACGCACTTGGCCACTCAATCAAGATGATTGGAGTCAAAATTGGCCTTCTGTGTGCATGATATACATTCCTAGGCACACGCAGACCACTCAACGAAGACGATTGAAGCCAAAATTGGCCTTCCATACATGCGCCTCACCTATAGCCATGCGCACGCATGGTTGATATCTGAGGAGAAAAATTATGTTTCCTTTTCTTATTTTAGCAAGTTTTGGTACGTGTTCTTTTGCATTCTACATAATCTAGGGACGATAACTCAACTCATCATATTATTACTTGTTAACAATCCCATATGCTTGCTGATTTTGTCCGAACAATTTTTTGGCTTTATTGCCAGGAATAATTTGTTTGATTGTAGTTTATTAGTTTATATTATATTCGATTTTTTTATTTATTTTAGGCTATTTAGTACTAAACCTCATTTTTTGATAGATTCTAAGATTGAAAGAATATTCAAATGACGCAGAAGAGAGTAGAGAGAAGCGAGGAAAATGGTTGAGAATTAGAATCAAAATCAAGTTCAAGATCCAATTCAACTACCGTAGCCAGTTCAGCAGAGGATTGTTGTCAACAAAGGCCAAATATTAGTCGAGGATTATGTGAATCTAGTGCCTACACCTGTGCAATCTGCTACCATTTATCTTCTATTTGGATATGCTAACTTCAACCTTTGATTGGATGTCATCAACATTTTTCGAAATCATCTGGACATCAGGTTCTTTGGTAAAGCTACAGAGAATCCATATAAGCATGTACATGTTTTTTTGATATTGCGTGAAGTCATTAGCCACGATGGGATGTTCCCAGATGCCTTTCGAATGCATTTACTTTCTCAAATCTTGAAGGATGGCTCCGCTCTTTATCTGTCGAAATATCATGTCATGGAAAGATAAGGTGTAAAAATTTATCTTGAAGTTCTTCCCGCCATCTTGAGTTCATCATATTCGGAAGATTCAGAATGAAGTCCCACCTTTAAGTAGAAAGACCTCGAGAGCTATCCAGAGGCATGGGAGATATTTAACAACTTGTTTAGGAAGTGTCATAATCTTGACATTCCTAAGTAAGCTCAAGTATATATCTTCTACCATGGACCATGCCTAGAATACCCTAATATAGCAGATACTTCAATAGGTGGTTCAGTGATGAAGATAGACAATGATGATACACATGAGCTGTATGAGAGGATTGTTGAAAATAAGCTAATTGGCTGATTGACTGGGACGTTCCCAAGAAATCAACAGTTGTTTATAATATTGATGTAGTGACGGTATTAGTAGTACAGATGGAAGGGTTAATGAAGAAGCTAGACAACTTATCTCAATTTGTGAATATGGTATACTAGTCTCGACACCGGTTTGTGCATATTGTCGGACAAATCATATCACTTCTAGTTTCCATATAGCTTCCACCCATATGGTTCAACCTGCAGAGATGAGCTATGTACAGAACTCATAGAGTAGCAAAACGGCCCATGTTTAAACACATAATCCTGGTTAGAAGAATCATCCTTACTTATTGTGGGCCAATAATTAGGTTTAGGGAAATCCAATTCATACCAACCCGCTAGGATTTTAGCAACAATAGTAAGGTTATCTTTGGAAGATCCATTTATCAAGTACATAGTCAAGACTAAGACTGGAATCCAGAATCAGTAGGCCTCTATCTAAAATTTAAAGAATTAGGTAATGCAAATTGCAGCTGCATTGTCCAACACATCACATGGTACCCTGCTAAACATGTACTAGCTATTGTGGTATGCATTTTTGGAGACACCATCAATCAAGACTGCCACTCTTGTTTGAACTTATGTGCCGCCTGTTCCATTTCTTCGAAGGTTTCGAAGACAGCTAAAAGAGAAACAAGTTCAAGCCATCACAACACAGAGTCAATTTCAGCTGCCAGAAATTAGCACAAAAAGAAAAGGAATCAATAGAAATAAATCAGTAAGAGCTTTTAGACGGTTCACAAGTTAAGACAACCGTTCCTGTTGCTACAACTTTAATGTTGCAAACCTAAGTGCAGGTTATCTCTAGTAGTAAACTCGGAAGTCCAAGGTCGAACCATAGGAAATTGGAAGGAAAGAATACTAGTTTGTGGGTAGTAAATGGTTGGTGAAAATACAATGAAGAAGAACACTAGAGCGTTGGGGAATCACTTCGGATAAATGAGTAGAAATAATTCTTGATTTTATATAACTCACATGAAAATCAACTAGGGAATTATCTCATAGGGAAGATAAAACATTGATTGCAAATACATTAAAAAATAGTTTTTGATAATTGTTTGAAAGAATATGTCAAAAAAAAAAAATGTTGGTATGTAAAGATTATCTAAGCATTCGTTGTGCCAAAATTGTCAACAATTCTTTAACAAACCAAAACTGTTTGTAGAACATATACTTTAAACAACTAAGAAGATCAACATTGAAGCACAAAATGAAATATCAAAGAACTGAAAGATTATTGATTCAAAGAGAATGAAAAGAAAAGGCAAAGAGTTGAACTTACCGGATTTACACAATGCTTATCGGTTTCTTCTCTACTTACCGGATTTGGCACTAACTTACCGGTTTTTGTAAATGCTTAAAATGCTCTGTTTTTAAAGAACAAAAAATGAAGAAAAAAGAACCACGAAACTTCATTGATACAAAAGCTGAATATATAGATTACAATACACATGATTGTCAACAACTTTCTTCCTACTCCAATCTATCAAGATGACAACAATGTATAAGACCATACTTGGATAACTTACAAACAAGTTAAACTACCAACTATTTGTACTTAAATCACATGACTTTAGATACAAAAAATCAGCAACCTCATGATAGCAAAAAACGTGACAGCCGAAGTGACAAACCAATTTCAACAAGAACAATACTACAAATTCATCAAAGTTTCACCCCTAACTCTAGCTAAAGGTTTAGAAATATATAATGAAAATATAATAAAGAAAATGAAGGAAACTATAATATGATGAAGAGAAATTGATGCCCTCAAATGCTTGGCGAAGGTAAAAGGAAAAGAAACATCCAACTGCAAGTGGACAATTACAACTTGCCTTCTTTCCAGCTTGAAGACAGCTAGCATGTCCAACTTGATACCACCTTTCAGGTATGATGTGGTTTTTTATCGAAAGAAGAATTGTTGCCACTTGAGTTATCTTTCCATTGGTACAAATATCAGGTCCATTGGATGTCTATAACTCCAGATATGGCCAAAAGACTGAGTGCTGCTCACTAGTAGAAAAGTTGTACACGACAAGTAACAACTTGGACATTGATAGGTAACGTCAGCTGCCCTATGATGTGAATTTGAATTCTTAGAAAGCAACAAAGTTGTAGTTCCATCTCTTATATTTCAAACACAACTTGAATCACCTTAGTCCGACTTCTACACCTCAAGTTATTCCCATTTTACTGAGACATGTGCAAGCTACCCGAGACATCTCACCCTTTTGACTATTCAACATGTTTTTTTCTCAACTTGCTCTGCTTTTCAAATACACCAAATAAATACTCTTTTTAAAGTATAATACTCACAACAACATGTATATAAATATTTATTGTGATTAATTGCACTTCCAACCATGTATTTATGCAAATAGGATTTATGGAAGATGAGTTGATATTCTATTCTAAAAAAAATGAACTAACATAAAATGAATGCAAAATGTCTTGTAAATGAGATATATATGAAGCATTTTTAGACACTAATCACATGTCACTATAGTTACACTTCCAGTCCTATTTCCTCAAAGGTCGCAAAACAATAAGCTAGAGTGACAGTTTTCAAAGTTCTTGAATGCCATCAGAAAGTTGCAAGTCAATATTCCTTTCATTGACGCAATCTTATAGATTCTTAACTATTCTAAGTTTTTAAAAGAGATATTGACTAAGAAGAGAAAGCTACTCCATGAGAAATTTGTATTATCTGAAGAGTGCAGTGCAATCCTCTAGCATAAGCTCCCACCTAAACTAAAAGATCCAGGGAGTTTCATTCTACCTTGCTTTGTAAGAGATTCTCATATCATTAATACTTTAATTGACTCTGGAGCAAGTGTTAATTTGATGCCCTTGAACATTTACAAGGAATTAGGATTGGGAGAGCCAAATTCTACAACCGACTAATGATTGATTAATCATCCTCTAGGAGGAGTTGAAGACATGCTCATCCAACTTTGAGATTTCATCATTCCAGTTGACTTCAAAGTTCTTGATATTGAGGAAAATCGAGACATGCCAATGATCCTAGAAAGACCATTCTTAACAACTGGTCATGCTTTGCTCGGCTTTGAGATATGCTTTTAAGGGTAGAAGATAAACAATAGAGTTTTACCATGAGCTCTCCACTAAAGCAACCATCCTACCTCGAGGAGGTGCAAGAAGATTGACACTAAAGTAAAGGATGATTATGCATGTCATCACTACAAGATGGGCATTGGTGGAGTGGTGCGACTATAAAAGATTAAAATAGGAACTTCCAACGTTGGAAGGTCAAAGATGAGGCTGAAGTTGCTGTAGGTGCAGTTGTTACAAGGTCGAAAATCAACTTTTCAAGCCACCACGAGAAGTCAAAACAACAAACTCAAGCTAATGACGGTAAACATTCGCTTATTGGGAGCCAACTCAATTTTCTTTGCTTATATTATTACGCTATCTAGATATAGGATATGGAGTTTGTTTTTATTCAGGTATCATCATCCATACAAAAACAAAAATGTGAATAGTAACTTTCAGTCGCAACCCACGACTGTAACCTGCCTACACCTTCTGCTCTGTCCCTTGTTCCATTTTCCTCTTCGTCTCTTGATTTTCTTGTTGGTTATGAGGTGTTTTAGCCTAACATTAATTGTGAGGTGTTTTAGCCTAACATTAATTGTTGTAGGTTATTTGGTCACTAGTGTTTGAATTTTATTTATTTTATAGGAACATAACATTGAGGAACACTCAAATTAACACTGGACAACGAAACGACATGATCAAGCAGACCATGTAGCTCTTGCACTTCCATGCTATTTTAGCTACCACATTCAGCTTAACTAGAGAAATCTTCAGAAACCCTTCTTCGTCATTTGTTTTTTTGCATAATTAGTGTCATATTTTAGTACATTGAAAGCAATTCATATTATATGTTTGAGGATGGGATATGATCGTTGATTATGTGTGCTTATTATCATCAATTATGTGTGTTTTTATTGCTTTT